>JAMKQA010007669.1:0-15984 GCA_024699735.1 Posidonia australis | reverse complement strand
TCATACATAGCATGTAGTAAAGCAAGGATGAAAAGTCGCTCAAAATACTTAGATCCTTGATCTTATTTATGCAATATCTTTGCATCGTCACTTGACCCGATATATGAGCGATACTTTTGAGCATTAGGATACACCCTACACTCCATACACCCTTATTTTAACATAAGACACCACTCACTTAGCATGGCATGACATATCGCCCTCGGGCATACAGTAAAGGCTGAAAAGCCAACATTTCATAAGCAAACGAGAAACCTATAGAAAGACCGATTTATCGGGCGCACGAGGGTGCCTAACACCTTCCTCGTGTGTAACAGGGATCCTTACCCATTTCTGATTTTTGACTTGCTTTTCATTGGCTTATGTGCATGATTTAAATAGTTTTCCTCGTCTTCCATTTTAATAGACTAGGTGGCGACTCCTGCATTTTTATTTTATTTTTGCTGTGACTTTGCCGCTCCTCGTGTATTTGGCCTTTCGTGCCAATCCCGAGGCTGTCGCCGGCATGGTTACACAATGATATCTTTTAACTTGTGGTAAAATACTCTTTTATTTGTGTTTTGTTAGCCTTGGTAGTAGCTTATGATATGGAGTTGGAAAAATTAGATGTAAAAATAGCTTTTCTACATAGTGAATTTGATTAACAAATTTATATGAAGTAGCCAGAAGATTTTGTGATTGAAGGAAAAGAACATTAAGTTTGTTAAAGAAGTTATGATATGATTTAAAGCAATTATCGAGGTAATAGTATAAAAGATTTGATGCTTTTATGGTTATACGTATCATAGAAGTAGTTATGACAATTGTGTTTATATGGAGAAACTTGATGATAACTCTTTTATCTTTTGGCTTCTATATGTTGATGATATGTTGATTGCAGCCACAAATAAATATGAGATTTGTAGTTTGAAAGCCTTGTTGAGTGGAGAATTTGAAATGAAAGATTTAAGACCATCGAAAAAAATTCTTGGCGTGGAAATCTAAAGAGGCAGAAAGAACAAGAAGTTGTATCTTCGCCAAGAGAAATACTTGAAGAAGGTTCTACAACAGTTTGGAATGGAAAACTCCAAGTTAGAAAGGATTCTTCTTAAAATACATTTTAAGCTTTCTATAAATCAATATCTACAAACAGAAAAAGAAAATGTTTACATGCCTTGCGTTCCTTATGTCTTTGTAATTGGAAGCATTATGTATACTATAATTTGCACTCATCTAGACATTACACAGGCTATTAATGTTGTTAATAGATATATAGCAAATCTAGAAAAGAAACAATGACAAGTAAAGTAGATTCTGAGATACCTCAGAGATACTATAGATGTTTGTCTGGAATGTGGAAAGAATAAGGAAGATTTAGTTGAGTTCGTTGATTCAGATTTTATAGATAATCGTGTCAAAAGAAAGTCTCTTATGGGATACTTATTCTCCATTGGAGGTTATTCGGTTAGTTGAAAGTCAACCTTGCAAACTATAGTGACGTTGTCTACTACAGAAGCTGAATATATGGCTTTAGCAGAGATAATCAAAGAAGTCATATGATTAAAGGGTCTGTTTATTGAGTTCAATTATGAACAAGATGATTTTGTTATGCATTGTAACAGTCAAAGTGCAATTCATCTATTAAAGGATCAAATGTTTCATGAGAGAACAAAGCACTTTAATGTCAGGTACCATTTTATACGGTAGGTCATTACTGATGACAAGATCCAAGTAATGAATATTGGTACTACAAACAATCCAACCGACATGATGACCAAGCCTCTTCCACTAACTAAGTTCAAGCTCTATTTTGACTTGATTAGATTGTACAAGTTTAGAAGCAACAGGCCTTGGTGGAAAGAAAAGAGTATTACACATATGAGAGAATTCAAGGTAAGGTGGAGATTTGTTGAGTTTTATGTCTTGAATGGGCTGAAAACAGCCTATGGACATTCGCTTTGGACATCTACTAGTCCGTTGTAACAACTAGGAAAAAAATGAACGTCTACTGGAACATTATCGAAGATTAAAAGAAAAATGAACGTCCACTACAGATGTCCGCTGCGATAGGTTATAAATATATAAATTGTATTTTAAGGTTTAGAAAAATAGTTTTTTGGCTTATAAACTTAGAAGGCAACGACTACAACTCTTTTACTAATGTACTCCCAAAATTTTGTGAATTTGATCTCCTCTTCGCCCTTAAACGTAGGTTTCGATTGAATTATGTAAGATTTCGTGTTTTCTTGGTGTGTTTCTTCCTTTTCCTCTTTTTCTTATATTATTTTCTTCTTCTACGAATATTAGTTGTTGGTTTGTGTGATTCTATACAATATCCACATGTTTTAAATCTATTTTCCGCGTTACAATCTATATTTTGTGATCTAGAGTGTGTATTACATCCCCAATAGCATCTTAAATCTTAGTGTGTACTTGGAAGATGTGGCTATGATAGCTAAGTTCATCATTCTTGACTATTTTTAAGGAAGAAAAGTACAATATTTCATATTTAATCTCATATTACTTAGAAAAAGAAATAAATGAAGTTAAATAAAGATTAAGATTAAAAATCATATTAACTTTAGTTTAGTGTTTAGTTGTTGGGTCTTACGTTTAAAGTTATTAGAAGTCAATTGGATTTAAGTCGTTACAAATAGTGTTAGAATTTGGATCAGTGTTACACCCAAAAGAGTAAAAGTCACATCTAAATTCTTAAATTGTCTAGTTATGACTGTAGACTTCAAAGAAGATGTCAGATATTCAAATAGAAGATGATGTAACATTTTAGATTTAATTCTACAGTGTTTAGAAAAAAAGAAGTAGATAAGATTAAATAAAGATAAAAATCAACAATCATATTAATTTCAGTTTAAATATTTTAGGTCCTAAAGTTGTTATGGATCTAATAAGCCATCCTGAAATTTATTTCAAGCTAAAGTAAGTTTTTCTCTTCAGTTAACATCTATAACAGAAAATATATGTTACTGACTAGCTACCATTACCAGGGAAAAAGAATGAACGGATAAAGAGATATGGATAAACAACTAATATTTCTAAAAACTATTTGTAGCTTCCAAATACTCGTTTTGTGACGGAAACATTCTGAAATATTCATCTTTTTCCTCTTTAGGTTCATGCTCACAAACAACTAAACAAGAATGTTAAATTTTACAATTGAGGAAGAAGTGTAGGACTGCTGATTGAAAATCGAAATAACAGAGAGCTGGATTGCCTGATATTTAATTTGACCGTCGATCCTGACCGTAACTGAGTTATTGCCTATTTATTTGATGTTGGACCGTAGAAATTTAGATATGAAAACATAGAAAAAATGTTCATCAGGTGTATAATGAATAACATGGAAACACTCCCTATTTGGGGTTTGTGATGTAACCTGTGATCCTTATTCTCTACCTACTCAATGTAATTTTTTTCTTCCTTCTCTTTCTCACCAGTTACCACTAACATGGTATTGCTGTTTCTTAAACGGCAGTCAGAGTGAACAACATTGCATTTCCATGGATTTCAGATAAAGAATCAATTCCGTAGACAAAAGAAGTAGCAGTTGTGATTCTGATCACACTGCATGTTTTTTAGAGAATTTGAGCATCTTGTATTAAGAATAGTCTTAACTTCCCAATCTAGCTATCAAATGTGGAAACACAGATAACATCCAGTCTGAATTAACAGGCCAATTTCATCCGATTTAGTTGAAGATGAATAAGGATATGAGAAATTTGATTTCGGTTTAAAACTGTATTTACAATACACAAGTATGATTACAATTAGAGGAAATGTAATTCAAATGATGACAACTTGTTCAAAAGCCACAAAAGAGCAATTGCTGCTGGCAATTTCCTTGCAGATTTATGCAAGCGGCTGAACAAGACCTTGCTGTAACAGTGGAAAAAAAAAGCCTTCTCTACATCTTGGGAAACCCTCCTTGTGAGCAATGATATGACATACTCCATTAAAGTTGCATCGCATGGCATCATGATCGAACCATCACTAGGTAATCCAAACTCTTCTTCGGACATTCTCAAGAACTCCATGAATATGCTGCTCTTCAGATCTGCCAATGGAACCATGAAGTTCCTCCCATCCAGCGTCAGGACGACAAAGTGGCCTTTCCTCGCCAAACTAGATGGTTTACCTTCAATATGACTTGATGATGAGATTCTTTTCCTGGTCAAGGCTGCCATCTTCTGCCATTTCCTCGTTACTTCAATAAACCTCTTCTGGTTTACCATCTTGTAGCAGATTTGTTGGAAAAAAGCTTTGACAGTGAAGGAAACTGAACAACTACTTCAAAGAATCTGTTTTATGAGAATTGGAAGAGAAAGTTTTAATCTTGAAAAGCAGTGATTGGTTGGTTGAGCTGAAGGCAGAGTACGGGAGCTTGGAGGTACTGGACAACTAATTGACTGTGAATGAGTCAAGTTGTGTTGTGCAGAAGGTTGTGCCTGGTGATTAGTTATATATAGATGCTAGAACAGAGACAAGACCATATGTTGTGGAGCCTCTTCTTGTTGGGTGGGAAATCTGCACAACCATGTGACCTTGTGGGAAGTGCCCGCTACAGACATTGGTAAGCTATCACCTCATAAAGATGGCAGTTGGGCACTATTGTTTCATTCAATTTGACAGGCTGCAAAATATGAAAAGCAGACAACATTGTCTTCATTTGAAATGGACATTTGAGACTGTAGAGTTCTGTACAGCATGGCAATACACATGCTAGTCATGATTTGCTTAAGAAAACATCCATGTCACGTCAGGACATACGTACCGTCCTACACTTGACGATTGGTACTAATACAATGTACAAGAGTAATAATGACGTCACCCCTGGAGACAATTAATTTTCTGCTGTTCGAGAAAATTAATGTTCGCAGATAAAAGTATAGTTCCATATTTGATCGGCCCACCCAATCGCTACTTTTGAAGGAAAAAGAAGATGGTTTGATGTATAGCAGATGTTACATCTGTGGAAGTTGTACATAGGAACAATTTGCTTGAACGTGGATTTACCAAGCAGTTTGAAACTGTAGATTTTGTTAAAAATTACTTTTCTACAAAAAATTGTTTCAAATGGATATTTTATCAATAGGTGTTTCTATGGTATTTACATGGATACCAAAAAATTTGTTGAATACCGATATTTTCAATTTTAATTATTCATTCAAACATATAAATGGTAAGATTTATAGTTGTAAATAATAATTGCAACTTGTGACTATGCCAATCCAGGGATTCGATGCAGAATCGCACCACAAGGAGGAAATCATAGCTATACCAAGATGACGAAGGCGCGAGATAGAATAAAAGAAAAGAAGAAAGGAGTCGCCACCTAGTCTTTTAAGGGAAAGACGAGGAAAACCACCAAAGACTGAATGCATGAGATGTAGATGTGAAGACTGGATGTCTGCTAACCAGAGGACGTGTAAAGATTCCTATCACACACGAGGAAGGTATTAGGCACCCTCGTGCGTACGAGAAACTCGATCTTTCTAGCCTAAATCGCTTGTTAAGGCTAAATGAATGTTTGCTAAGCCTAGCTCATGCTCTGAACATGCTAATATGAATGCCAAGACAAAACCGGATGAATGTGCAAGATGGTATGCGAGAATTGCGAAGAAATCCCCATAAAATGATGAAATCGCAAAATACGACACGACAAAGAACATCACATGAAACGACGAGGTTTTTATAAGGAACGCCTCTGAAAACCATATTGATGTAAGATAAAAAGTGGAGTCAAGTCAAATCCTCGGAATCATGTAGAAAGTTGTGAAAGTCAAAGGAAAGAAATAATCTGCAAATGGGCCAATGTGGGCCTTCCGGTCATTTAGTATACACCCTTGGGCGATAAAATCCAAATCAAATCAAATCGGATGTCGGATAAGAAACTTCGATGACAAAGTGAAGAAAGAAATCCACAAAGGAAAGGCATGAGATGCCGGCTCGCTAAATAGGGATGCAAATGTGATGAAAAGTAATATGAAATGCATGGATAAGCGCCTAAGTGTGCAAAGATTCTAAAGAATGTCTTGAACAAGGACTATGCAAGACTAATTGCAAAATTGAGATGCATGCTCATGAATTGGGAGTAGAAGGGCAATTTGGTCATTTTCCGGGTCAGATGTGATAAATGCATGTATGGGAGTGATGCATGATCTAAATTATGTCATAATGTGTGTCAAATGTCCAGAAGATGTTATTTTCAAGAAAATATGAAGGGAAAAACAATAACGTGATATAAACACAGTGAAAAAACAAATGTGGGGACTAAAACGCAAAATTCACAAAAAAAGTGAGAATCTGGATGAAAACTACACTCATGACTCCTATTCTAACATGCAGATGATAGATCCAATGTCAATGTGGCGTTGAGATGTGAAAATTGCACTCAGGTAATTTCCAGAAAACTCAGCGTCTAAAGTGTAAAATTCACACATAAGTGCAAATGTGACTAAAATGTGAGACTAAAGATCAATTCACAGTGAAAACATGATTTTTAAATAGAATCTATGATTAAATGCAATGAGTGAAAAATATTACAAAATATGTAAGAAAACATTTAAAACCCTAAATGATGGATTTGGAAATAATCTAAGGGCCTATATGTAAATTGTCTGTGCTTAGGAATGGTTTGATGTGAATCTAGGGACTTTCATGCAAAATTTTAGGGTTTGATTGTGATAAAAATGGGATTTTATAATGATCAGTGCAATTATGACATTTATTAGGGCTCAAGATGCAAAATTCACAGTGAAAACTCATTTTTAAATTTTCTAGTGGCTTAATGTAAAGGGTCAAGACCTAAGTGTAAAGAAAACTTGATTTTTATGATGGCCAGTGTGATTTTTAAATATGTTAGGGTTCAGAATGCAATTTTATAAGGAAAACTCATTTAAAGATGTTTCTGGGGCCAAATGCAAATTTTTAGGACCTAATTATAATGAAAATATGGAAACAAGGGCTTGAATGTGATAAAATATGCATGACATGGCTAAAAATGCAAACTAAAAGTAATAAGGAAAAAAGATGCAATTTTCACAAGAATGGTAAACAATAACAGAATATTTAAAAATGACAGGGGCTTAAATGCAAACAAACATGCATGAATAAAACTAAAAATAAAATAAAAAAAGGGTAAAAAGTGCAATATTTACACTCATAATGAATAACTGAATGATTATTCAAAATATCAGGGACCTAAGCATAAATAAAAGGACTTAATAGTGATAAATAAGGACTCAAATGCAAAAAGCCTAGAATTAAGCGAAACAAAATAAAAGAAACCTAAAAAAAACGATGGCCGCCGGCGATTCAAAGATCGTCGACGACAGAGGGCTTGGAAGGCCATCCAAGGCCTTCCCGGAGACAATCCCTTATCGGAGGGTGAGAAAAGCAAGAAGGGGAGGACAGGGAGAGATCCATCGGCGTTGATGATCTATCCATCGATTGAAACGGCAGGTCGACGTCTCCCCTAACCGTTCTTCTCTGGCGACGGCGAGCTCCACGAACGACGATCACACGGACGTCTAAGCGGCGAACTAAGGGTCTAGGGGGCTTGGAGGAGACGCAACAGAGCTCCTCGGGGCTGTGGTTGCCTGAGGCGCGCCACCCATCCCAAACTCCGGCGAGGCTGGCGACGGTGGTGGGGACGGTGTTCCGAGGCCTGGAATGGCGACGTGGGCGCTTGGGGGAGACTCACGGAGGCACGGTGGAGCTTCTCGATGCATCAGTAGGGAGTGGGGGCGTCTGGAGTGCTCCAGCGCTCCTCGACGACGGTCGACGGCGGTAGCGGGGCTGCGGCGACGGTGCAGTGGGGCTTCCGATGGCTAGAGGGACTTCCCCGGAGCAAGGGCACTCTGGGAGGAAGAGAAAGGAGAAGGAGAAGTGGCCCAGAAGGCCTCTCCTCAATCCAGAGGCCAGGGGGTCTCACCGGTGGTGGTGAACCCATCACCGGAGATGGAGACAGCGGCGCTCAGGGGCTCCACTCCGCCGTGGCTGGTTCCTAAGGATCTAAAGGGACCTAAAAGGGGCTTGCTTGAATTGAAGTAGAGGGAGAGAAGAGTACCTAGCGTGCAGGGTGTTTTCTCCGGCATTACGGGTTGATGGTGGCCTTTGGACGTAGCTTCGGCGAAGGCTCTGGTTGCAGGAACAGGCTGGTGGCTCTTGTGGTGGAAGGCTGGGGCTGGGGTTGGGGCTTCTCTTTCTAGGGATTCAGGCATTGGAACAGGTTGGAGGTTCGATGCTTGGGGAGGCTTGACGATGGGGGTCATCTGTCGACGGTGAGGAGTTTTAAACTCCGTCAAAACTCCACTGGATCGTCGATCCCCCTCCTTTTGAGGTCAGCGCCGTTGGATGGAGCGCGTGACAGAGAAGGTAAGTTCAGTGATCTCATGGAAGCAAGATGGGCGCCGAGAGATCTGGGATTGACTGCTGGAGATCTCGTCGGAAATGTCGGGGTCACCGGCGGCCAAGCTCATTGGAAAATATTATTTGCTTTTCTAAAGTTTTCTGGTTTAAACATTTATTGGGCTGAAACGGGCTTACTGTTTTGGTTTTCCTTTGTTTTTCTTTTTTCCTTTTGTTTTGTGATTTAAAATTAAGATTAATTTGCTTATTTGTGATTTGATTTGGGGATTTGGATTGATTATTTGTGTTTTAATATTTCAGGTTGATTATGGTTTTATTTGATGATTTAAATTTAATTAAATGATTTGTCTTGGTTTAAATTGAATTAAATTGTTTTCTCTTGATTTTTGGTTTTGGATTTATTTGATTTAAATTCTGATTTTGATTTGGTTGATTTAAATTTTGGATTGGATTAGATTAAATTTAGATTTCGTTAGTTTTCACTTGATTTAATTAAGGACTTTATTTAGGTTTTGATTTAAATGTTTTTCGTTTGATTTAATTAAGTATTTTATTTAGGTTTTGATTTAGGGTTTTAATTATTTTAGGTTTTTGTTTTATTTTATTTTGGGATTTTCATGGATTTTAGGGTTTTTTGATTTTAAGTTTTTGAATTAGGGTTTTGAACTTTAATTTAGGCTTTTTATTTATGTTTTATGGTTTTAATTAAATTTGTGGTTAAGGTTTAATTGACTGGTTTTAAATTAGGGTTTTAATTATTTTAGGTTTTTATTTTTTTTTTGTTTTGGTATTTTCATGGATTTAGGATTTTTGATTTTAAGTTTTTAATTAGTGTTTTGTGATTTAAATTTGATTTTTGATTTTGGAACTTAAAGTTTAATTAATTGGCCTTGAATTAGGGTTTATGGTTTTGAATTTAGGGTTTTGTGTTTTAATTAGGGTTTACTGGTTTATTTAGGGTTTTTGGATTTTAAATTAGGATTTATGATTTTAATTTTGGGTTTCTATGTTTTAAATTAGGATTTATTGGTTTATTTAGGGTTTTTGGACTGATTGAGGTTTTGGATTTCAATTAATTAGAGTTTTTAATGGATTTTGACTTTAATTAGGCTTTTCACTTAATTACTTAGATTTTAAATGTATTTAAGTGGATTTTATTTGATTTTGACTTGAATTAGGTTTTTTGTTTTATTAATTGGATTTTAAGTGGATTTAATTTGATTAAGTGGGTTTTAAATGTGTTTTGTTTGATTTTATTTTTAGTTGGGTCGGAGTGGGTTAGTGTGGGTCTGAATGGGCTAGGATTTTGGTGGTCGCAACTAGAGCATTATTCAGAGGAACTTGTTGCCAAGTGAGTTCAAAATCTAGGTGTCTACACAACTATTAATAGATAGTTATAATTCTATGAGATAATCTTATGAGTATCATGGAACTTTTCTTTATCAACAGTTTTTTTTTCAAAGCAGTGATCAACTTTTTTGTGATTTTGAACTAGAAAAACTACTAATAGAAAAATTATATATAACTTTTAGTGAAAACAAAGTTTTG
Organism: Posidonia australis; assembly: GCA_024699735.1. Taxonomy (NCBI): domain Eukaryota; kingdom Viridiplantae; phylum Streptophyta; class Magnoliopsida; order Alismatales; family Posidoniaceae; genus Posidonia; species Posidonia australis. The sequence continues at coordinate 6,069 of JAMKQA010007669.1, read as the reverse complement.
ATTAAAAATTGTAACTTTTGATTAAAAGTTGTAATTTTAAAAGTAATTCCAATAGAAAAGCAAAGTTATTTGACTCCTATCTACTAGCTTCTTTCAGTCTATTTACACTCAGGCCTAAAAGTTGTGCTTGATGCTTGAGTGTTGCCATTTTATCTAATGTAAAGCATAGAAAAGCATTGAGAGCATGTTTAATGTAGAGGGACAACCTAGTGCTTGATTGGAAGAGCTAATATTTTGCGGTTTGTGTTGGGGAAAAAATGAACTTTTATTTTACCTTGACTTTTATTGCAGTACAACGTTTGCCTTCCTCTGTAAAAATTCTCAGTAAATCGATCCAATTAATTATTACTTTCGTTTCAGTTATTTTTTCCTTAGGCTCTGCAGGAATTATAATTTCAAGTAGAGTTGAAATTCCTAAAATTGGAATTCTAACAATGCAAGAGTTAAAAGTATGGAATTACAGTTTCAAACACTTGATTTAAAAGGAATTCCTCCTAGCTCCCTTTAATCTTTTCAATTCCTTCAAACTAAATAGACCTCAATTACTTCGGTTCTAGCAGAAGCCTTAGCATTCACTTGAAACCCTAACTGAAGTAAATAGAGAATACAACTAAAGAACAAGAGACTAAATACATTTTTCCGTCTTTCCCGTTTTTATCTCTTGAGATGCATAATGCATTCATTTCGTTTCAGTGGGTTCGAAATTAAAATCAGTTGGTATTCAAAAATAAAGTGCAATGTATTTAATTAAAGTTTAGGTTGATTAAGAGTTTTTAGTGGAAGTGTGGAACTAATTCAAGCACACCTTGTCTCTCTGGTGGTTGCCTTCAATGATTCCAATTTACATGAAAAATGGTCCAGTTGTCATCATAGAATAGAACCCATATTGTAATTGCTGACAAGGAAATATCTAAAAATATGGAATCACAAATTTCCATTGGCACAAAATGTTTTACAAACTGAGACGGAAAAGAAAAACATCATCTCCTGGTCTCTTCTACATCCTTCTAACATTGTGTTACAACTAGAAAAGTACACAGGTGGTTTGTCATGTAGGTAGAAGAGGTAGATCACAGATGCGTCCTCAGAAACTACATAGCATTTGATGCTGATGATAACTTCCCTTGGAAGAAAGAGGAGCCGGGCACTGACTGGTAGAAATCAAGTTCAGGAGAGCCTTCTCGATGTCCTTGGACGTCCCCTGCCTATGCGATGAAACGACATGCTGCATGAAGTCTGCATCGCATGGCAGTGTGATAGGTCCGGTCGGCAATCCAAACAATTCCTCAGCCTTGTCGAGGAGCTCCCTGAAAATGTTGCTGCTGAGATAAGAAACAGGAACCATGAATCTCTTCCCATCCATGGTGTACAGAACAATGTGACCTTTGCAGGCCACCGGAGAACTCCCAGTCCTACCGTTTGTTGCCTCGGAACCAACATCGGCTCTCGCTCGCTGACGCCATTTTCTTGCCATCCCTGCGAACTTCTTGTGGCTGATCATGGTTTCTGGATTTGGAGCAAAAAGGTTGGAAAGGCTTGAGATTTGCTAGGAGAGTTGGGTTTGTGTTAGCGGTGGTGAAGGTGCAGTTATATAGGGGGAACGGGCAGCTCTGAGTTGAGCTTCCATATTTGTGGTGTTTGAGTGAGACAACGATGGTGGGGGCATAATGTCCAAGTTCTGCCACATGTTGTTGCAAGATATCTACGCAAGTAGGTGCCATATCTTTCAAATGGTCCATTTCTAAGACTGCTTGGTTCGTGGACAAGATGCGGAAGAAAGATCTTCATGAATTCGATCGTGGTACCATTTCGTATAGACATGTCCTTGAGGGCCACACATATCACATGAGGTTGTATTTTCTTGTGGGGTCTTCGTCAAATGACGTTTTTAGATGCAGAATATATATCACGGGAAGACTAACACGAATAACAGCAAACCCTTACAGTTTACTTTCTTACAAAATGCCAATCTATAATTTGGGGCGACACCAACGCAACAACTTGCATCCATGGTTGGTCTCAGATATTTATCGCGATCAGTTTGCTGTAGCGTATGCAATGTTCAGATGCGTTGTATACGGCGTATAGCTCCAGCTATATACCAATTTAATTATCCTCTTTCCACAAGTGGATGGATGACGAGTGACGACTGAAGGAACAGACATTGAAGTTGTGTCTGTTCATTTCTCTCCCCTCTTATATATAATTTTTTACGTTACTTTTAATTGGAGAAACGATTATTTTTTTATACATCCACGTCAAGCCATATGAGTGTATATGGTTGGCTTGACAATAAAATTGTAAATTAAGATATATTTGTCCTGATTCATTGTTTTTCAGATTAAAACAAATCATCTATTTAGTACTGTTAATTATGTTGAAGGAAATGCATACAAGAGAACGAACGAGATAACAAATAAGAAGAAATTAAAATAGAATATGAAAGTTATTAAAAAAAAAAAATGCATCCTATACTGCTATACATATTGCAAAGATAATTCTATGTTTTTTTTTTTTTTTGTGAAAGTCGAAACTATATTAATAAGGAAAACGAAATTGCAATACTACTTCAGAGTTTGTTTTTTTTCTTCCGTGAAAGACGAAATCGCTGTGCTACTTCAGAGTTCGGACTGAACTAGCTGAAAAGATGACATATTACATGCTTCTGTCGCATATATATAGTTGACATAAGCAAACCAACTAGGAGCTTCAAACTTAGTCGCAAAAAGACACTTCACAGGCTTGTCCAGCTATTCAGTTTGTTTCAGCTGAACTGATCTTCAAGATCAAAACAAAACTGCTTAAATTGGTTTGAAGATGGAAAGCAAAATAAATGGTTGTTTTTGAAAGAAATGAATTTTGAATAAAATCATATAACCGATGCGATTCAATTCAATTTACAGTTTGAGACAGCCTATGCATCCCCAAGTGGAAGCTTGTCTCAAAAAATATCTGACGAGTGGGAGCTGGTTGCAGTAGGAAGGAAACAAAACAACCTTCTGTCTGTAAGACCAATTATCTAACAAAGGCCACTTCTTCAAGTAGAGCTACAGAATCATGTGATAACAAACTTCCACAGGAGTAGCAAACTTAAGTCCTCCGAGCAAATCCAGGCAAAATATGCAGCTGAGATGATGCTTATACATCCTATTTGACCTGGTAGTTGGCTAAATAATTGATGCCAACGACGAGAGGGTACTGTCCCTAGCAACTAACTAGTGGGAATATGGGCGGTCTGTGATTTGTCTAGAGTTGATGGTCGTGGATGGACCACAACAGCATGCACGACACTGGCCCTCTTATGTCCTACACATGTCCCAAGAGTGCAAATTATACATGTGACAAGTGGTCTCTATCTTTCGGTCTCAGTTAGGGCATATACGGTAGATATTTTTTCCAAAACCAGGTGCTGATAGCCAGAGAAAGCATTGATGGGGACTTGTTTTTATACTGACCAAATACTGAATTTGGTGAGTTATCACTACTGCCACAAGTTGGTCCTCAAAGAATTGCTGCAGCTAGGAGTGCATATGGATCGCATGTAGTATAAATATAGATGTTATTATATCTATATTTATTTTTGAAATACAGATATAAATATAAATACAGATATTATATAGATAGTAAATTTACATATTCATATCTCAAAAACTAGATACGGATATGGAACGAATAAAAGGAAATCACATATAGATAAAGTTGAATATAAAAATAGATATGGCGATATATACGTTACATAATTAATCAAATTATTAATAAGATTTTCATATATTTATGCATTTTAAGTTATTTAGTATATATGAAAGAAAAATAATATAAATCAAAAATAAAAATAAATTAGACATAATTATAGGTTAGATTTACCTTTTCCAAAAAGAAATAAAGTTATGATTCTAAATCTTAATATTCCACCATTATAGATGTATAATTAATTAATGATTAATAAAAAATAGTCACATGTTACAACTGGGACTGTAAATGGGTTGGGTATAACCCGTTAACCCGAGTTAACCCGACCCGTTAAGAACGGATTAGGGTAGAACTTTTGTATACCCGTTGACCCGTTAACCCATTACTCGCTAACCCATAAATTTAGTGGGTCAGGGTCAGGGTAGCATATTACGGGTACCCGTTAACCCATTAACCCAGGGGTAATTAAGTAAATTTACCTAAACCCTAACATTTTAACATAAAATATAAATATATATAAACATTTTAAGTTTTTAACCTAACATTTACCCGCAGACTACACTCCCGCACTCCCGCACTCCTGCAGCTCGCAGCGGCGCAGGCGCAGCCAACACCCCCGTGGCCCCGTCCTGGCGTCCCCCGATCCTCTCCTCCCGACGGCACCGGGAAGCAGCGGGAGACTCTCTCCCGTGACTCCCTCCTCGCGACGGCACCGGGAAGCAGCGGCACAGCCAACACCCCTGTGGCCCCGTCCTGACGTCCGACGTCCCTCAATCCTCTCCTAGCGACGGCACTAGGAAGCAGCGGCTCAGCCAACACCCTCGTGGCCCCATCCCGACGTCTGGCGTCCCCCGATCCTCTCCTCGCGACGGCACCGGCGTCCCCCGATCCCAGAAGATTGAATCTGACTGTTACATTACTATCGTTGGAAATTAAATAACCTTCCATCCAAGTGAAAAGTTAGGAAGCTACGACAGGACGGAAAGGTTCGTTGATTTTGAAATAATTCTTATGTGAAGTAAGAAGTGGGGAAAGGTTTACGCAAATGCTTTGGTCCCGTTGTAATACTTGGAATCTAATGAAAGCTACTTTTGTATATAAAAATGTTCTTCTTGAAGTATTATGTATATGGACCGTGGAGAAATGGAACACACAAAAGCATTTTGTTCCCCAATAAAGATATAATTTTTGGAGAGAGAAATGAAATCTGGTTAGTGTCTCTTTCCTATCTCCTTACCTGACATCTCCACTTTGTTAATCTTACTTCAATTATTCTTATTTCTGTTTGGACAAAAAAGTCACTCGTTTCACCCGTTAACCCTATCCATCACCCGTTATTCTAATGGATAGTGGGAAGGGTAGCGGCTAGAATTTTGTAAGACGGGTATTAACCCGACCCGTTACCCGTTAAGAAAGGACGGGTTAGGGTTAGGGTAGACCTCTAATCCGACCTAATCCGACCCATTTACAGTCCTATTTACAACATATTTTGTTAATTAAAGTTAGTAAAATTCTCTAAATGACAAAGTAATATATTTGTAAACTAGATAAATAATTTGACAAAATCAAAATATGATTTATGGATCTTAATCTATATCATCTGAATTAGAAACACGTCAAAATCTATATCACTTAAAAATTCCTAATATACATATCTATTCTTGTGTAAATTAACAGTTTTAAAACAAGAAATATCAGATCTTCATATACATCATCTAGATTAGGTATACATCAAAATTCATATCATTTAGAAACTTGTAATATATAAATCTAGTCATATACAAATTCAATGGTTCTTTATGAGTTATAATAGACTATAACAATTAAATGTTAAATTTAGTACTTAGAAATTTCAAAATCATTTGATTTTTTATATACAAATATTTTAAATAGTTACAATTATATCTAGAAATTTAAATTTCTAATTTGACGATTAGATGTTGAAATATAAAAAATTATATATATATATATATAAAAATTATTCGTGTCTGTATCCACTTCTAAGTAGATATAGAATCTACGTCCACAGGTAAAGACGAATATAGATATAGATATTTTACGAATATTCGTTTACATCCCTGTCTCCAAGTCACACGCACGTGGTTTCAAATGTCCTTACTTGTCTCCCGGAGGATTCCCAAATTAAAAAAAAAGCATGGAATCAAGTGGTGGGTGAAGCTGATTTGGCACCAAATACCAAGCGAAGTAGTGATACAGAAAAGGAAATATCTGTACTTAAAGACTGAGTTATTGTTTATGGTTTAATTATGTTTGATTGTGTGTATACAAAACGTTCTCCCAAGAAGCATAAGTGTGGCTGTGGATGTTGCAAGAAAAATATCTTCCTAGTTTGCATGGGCGGCTCCTTTCTTAAGTTTA
>JAMKQA010007668.1:0-19338 GCA_024699735.1 Posidonia australis | reverse complement strand
TCGGGCGTACGAGGGTGCCTAACACCTTCCTCGTGCGTAATAGGAATCCTTACCCATCCTCTGGTTAGCAGACATCCGGCCTTCCCATTTGCATCCCATGCATTCATCCTTTTGTGGTTTTCCTCGTCTTTCCCTTAAAAGACTAGGTGGCGACTCGACTTTTCTTTTCTTCTATCCTTGCGCCTTCGCCATCATCGACATGACTGTGGTCTCCTCTCCACCCCTCCCTTCGGGTTGGGCTCGGTCACGGGCACGGTCACAACTTGCAAGAAAACATGGAGGAGAAAATTAACAAAATGATGTAAACACAATAAAGGAAAAACATAAGGGCCAAGATGCAAAATTCACAAAAAGGAGTGAGAATCTGGATAGAAACATGCTCATGACATCTATCCTAGCATGCAGTTGATGGGTCCAATATCAATGTGGAACTGGGATGTAAAAGTTGCACTTGGATGATTTCTTGAAAAGTCAGGGTCGAAAGTGCAAAATTCACACATAAGTGCAAATGTGACTAGAATGTGAGACTAAAGATCAAACCTCAGTGAAAACATGATTTTTAAACAGAATTTGTGTTTAAATGCAAAATATGAGATGCAATGAGAGAAAAATATCCCAAAATATGCAAGAAAACATTTAAAACCCTAAATGATGGATTTAGAAATAATCTAAGGGCCTATATGTAAATTGCATGCTCAGGAATGATTTGGTGTGAATCCAGGGACTTTTATGCAAAATTTCTGGACCTGAAGGTGATAAAAATTGGGTTTTATACTGGTCAGTGCAATTATGAAGTTTCCTAAGGTCTAGGATGCAAAATGCACAAAGAAAACTCATTTTTTTAAAGTTTTGGAGGTTTAATGCAAAAGACTAGGACCAAAATGTAAAGAAAATTCAATTTTTATAATAGTCAGTGGGATTTTTAAATCTTTTAGGGCTCATATTGCAAATTTCCTAGAGAAAATTCATTTTAAAAGATTTCAAGGGCTAAATGCAAATGTTCAGGACTTAAATGTGATAAAAACTTAATTTAAATGATGATAGGTGTGATTTTTAAAATTCTCAGGGTCTAGAATGCAAATTTCATAGAGAAAACTTTTTTTAAAAAGATTCAGGGGACAAATGCTAATGTTCAGGACTTAAATGCAAAGAAATCATGGTTCTAGGGACCTAGATGTGATAAAAAAATGCATTAATATATTAGAAATTAAGAAATAAAATATTCAAGGGGTCACATGCAAAATTCACAGAGAAAATAAAAGAAATAAATGTATTTTAAAACTACAGGGACTAAAATGCAAATATTTGGACCCATATGCAGTAAAAAAGGATTTAAATGTAATACAATAAGGACCTGATAGAGATAAACCTAAACTAAAGGGCTTGGGCCTAAAAAAATTTCATTCGAAGATCGCCGGAGGATCGCCGACGTTCTCCCTCAGGCGATCTCTCCGGCGAGGCACTAGTAGCTATCCGGCGGCGGAGGGGGGGCGCACGACGGCTGAGGAAGCTTCTCGAAGGCATGGCGATGATCCCTTGGAGGTTGGGCAAGGCTGGGGAGGCCTGAGGCCCCCCCCACCTCGCGCTCCGGCGACATCCTTTGAACGACGACGGAGAAGATGATGGCACGACGCGACGGTGTCCTGGTGGCTGGAGCCGCGCGGCGATGGCTGGGAAAGCTCCGGGGAGTCACGACGAAGCTTTTGGAGGCTGCGGCGAGCTCTAGGGTGATCTAGAGCGCTCCCCCAACCTCCGACTCCGGCAATAGGAACAGCGGAGGTTGTCGAGGTGCTGCGATGGTCTGGATGGCTAAGGAGCGGCGCGGAGGCGCTCGTGGTGACGTGTTGAAGCTTCCGGAGGAGGTGGATCAAGGTTGGTGCAACTAGGGGACCTCAGGTGTCTCCACGACAGAGGGTCGCCGGCGGTAGCAGTGGCAACGGCGACGGGGCTGGCTGAGCTTCGGCGAGGGTGTCTCTGGGTCTTCAGATGGCCTAGGAGGCTAAATGGAAGAGGAGAAAAGAGGTGGAGGGTGGAAGGCCCCCTTGGGGGCCTTGCTTGAGGCCAAGCGGCCGAAGCTCGCCGGTGGTGGTGAACCCACCACCGGAGGAGACGCGACAACAGGCAGGAAACACTGCTCCACCGTGATTGGCTTAAGGGACCTAACAGGATCTAAGGGACATGCTTTGAATTGGAAAAGAGGAGGGAGATGGATACCTGACGAGCGGACTGTCTTCTCCCACGGAACGGGCTAACGGCGATAGGCTCCGGCGGCTTTGGTTCCTGAGGTCGAGGCTTCCAGGGGCTGGGAAGTTGGTTGGAGAGGTACCCTCAGTCTTTACGAGATTGGCTAGGTTTTGGAGATGGGTTTTCGCACGCTAGGGGAGGCTGGAGGAAGATGATGGGTTGAGGCGTCGGCGGTGAGGTTTTATACCCGACGAACCTCCGTAGGGCCGTCGATTGACTTCCTCAGCCACTAGGCACTGCAGGATCGAGCGTGCGGGCTAGGGATGCTCGACGGAGATCACAGGGAGGCTGCGGATATGCTCCGGAGATTTTGGGGTTGACCAGAGTCGTCGCTAGAGAAAAAGAGCTCGCTGGAATTATTATTTTTGTTTTTATAAGGTTTTTGATTTAAACATTGATTGGGCTTATTGGGCTGAGTTTGGGCCTGCGAATTGGGCTTTAGTTTTTTTGTTTTTTTTTTCTTTTGGTTTTTATTTTGGAATTTTTAGGGTTTTAATTTTAGGTTTTTAATTGGACTTTGTGGGTTTAATTTAATTTCTTAAATTTGTAATTTTGGGTTTAATTAGGGTTTTGATTAGTTTAGTTTTTTTGTTTTGGGATTTTTTTAGGGATTTTTAAAGTTTTGGTTTTAAGTTTTTAAATTAGGGTTTTGAATTTTAAATTTAGGCTTTTTATTTATGTTTTATGATTTTAATTAAATTTGTGGTCAAAGTTTAATGGGTTTTAAATTAGGGTTTTAATTATTTTAGGTTTTTTTATTTTATTTTTGTTTTGGGATTTTCATGGATTTTTGGATATTTGATTTTTAGTTTTTAATTATGGTTTTGTGATTTGAATTTGATTTTTAATTTTGGGACTTAGGGTTTAATTAATTGATTTTAAATTAGTGTTTATTGGTTTATTTAGGGTTTTTGGATTGATTAGGTTTTATGTTTTTAATTTAAGGTTTTTGTTTAAGGTTTTTGGATTGATTTAGGATTTTGAATTTTAATTAATTAGGGTTTTTATTGGATCTTGACTTTAATTTGGGTTTTCACTTGATTACTTGGGATTTTTATTGGATTTTTAGTGGATTTAATTGGATTTTACTTAATTAGAGTTTTTATTTGATTTTAAATGGATTTAATTTGGTTTTGTTTGGTTTTAATTTTGATTAGGTCAGAATAGGCTAGTGTGGGTCTGATTGGGCTAGGGTTTTGGTAGTTGCAACTAGAGCATCATCCGGGGGAACTTGCTGCCAAGTCACTTCAAAATCGGGGTGTCTACAGATGCCCCTCCTTGAGCGAGGTCGAGGGAATCAAGACCAATGCTCAGGGTTGATAAGACACCCCACCTGAGTCCGCGGGAGAGTGGTATTTGATGTGGGGCCGTGAGCCACTTATTCGACGAATGCACCGAAAAGTCATGACTTGTGGCCCATGTATGATGCAGATGCAAAGAATGACCCTGATGCTGGGTGATGCTGATAACGAGTGGGTAGCCCAGCTCTCGGAGGGGAGCAAGAGGGATTTCCCAACTCATGCCAATGTGTGCGCGGGCAAGTCTGTCAGACTTATCAGCCGGGGGTAGACTTAGCGAATGACTGACCTTTTGGTTCAGAGGGATGCATGGCAAGATGCCTGACTTGCCGACTGAGGGATAGACTAATGACGGATGTCAACCGAATAGTTTGGGGGTATCAGCCCGCTCTTGATAGGGTGACGGTTGTCAATCGGATAGTTCGGGGTATCAGCCCAAGAGAAGGGGCATTAGATGAAGCTACCATACTTGCAAACTAAGGGACAAAGCAGGGTAAGTTGATGGACCTACCAACCGGATATTTCGGGTTATCAGCTGAATAATGAGTTGACGGACTCAGCACCGGATAGTTAGGGCTAGATGGAAGGTGTTAGGCACCCTCGTACTCCCGATAAACTCGGTCTTTCTAGTCTAGATTGCTTGCTAAAGGCTAGATGGATGTTTGCTAAACCTGAATCATGCTCTAATCATGCTAATATGTATGCCATGACATGACTGGATGGATGTGCAAGACAGTGTGAGAAAACTACGAAGAAATCAACATGAATTGACAAAATCACAAAAAATCACATGAAATGACGAGGTTTTGTTAAAGAACGCTTCTGAAAAACATAATGATATCGAAAAGATGACAAGCCAAGTCAACCCGAGTCCTAAGAATCATGAAAAAGTTGTGAAAATGAATTAAGTGGGGTTTTAAATGGATTTTAAGTGGATTTAATTTCATTTGTTTGGTTTCAAGTTTAATTGGGTCAGAGTGGGCTAGCGTGGGCCTAATTGGGCTTGAGTAGGTAAAGGTTTTGGTGGTCGCAATTAGAGCATCATCCGGGGGAGCTTGCTACCAAGTGACCTCAAAATTGGGGTGTTTACAGATGCCCCTCCTTGAGCAAGGTCGAGGGAATCGAGACCGATGCTCAGCGTTAACAAGACACCCCACTTGAGTCCGCGGGAGAGTGGTATTTGCTGCAAGGCCGTGAGCCACTTATTCGGCGGATGCACCGAAAAGTCATAACTCGTGGCCCATGCATGATGCTAATGCAAAGGATGATCCTAATGTTGGGTGATGCATGAGGGTGATGCTGAAAATGAGTGGGTAGCTCAGCTCTCGAAGAGGAGCGTGAGGGATTTCCTGACTTGTGCTGAGGTGTGCTTGGGCGAGTCTGTCAAACTTATTGACTGGGGCAAACCTTGCGAATGGCGGACCTTTCGGCTCGGAAAGATGCACGACAAGATGCCAGACTTGCCGACCGAGGGCTGGACTGATGACGGGTGTCAACCGGATAGTTTGGGGGTATCAGCCCGCTCCTGACAATATGATAGTTGTCAACCGGATAGTTCGGGATATTAGCTCAAGAGAAGGGCCATTAGATAAGACTATCAAACTTGCAAGCTAACGGACAAGGCATGGTAAGTTGACAGACCTACTGACCGGATAGTTCGGGTTATCAGCTCGATAATGAGTTGACGGACTCAGCACCGGATAGTTAGGGCTATCAGCCCACTGATGAGTTGACAGACTCATTACCGGATAGTTAGGGCTATCAGCCCGAGAAAAGGGGCAAACAGAGTAAGTGGGAAATTTAATAAATGGGTGACACCAAGATCCATTCGCTTGGAGCGAATCTAGGTGAGGGTCACCTAGACCTTGCTCGAGGCCCAAATGAAGAGTAGGAATGGGATTTGTCCGCTATGGAGCAAGTCCACCAAAGATGGCACCGAGATTTGTTCGCCCGGAGTGAATCTGGGATGAGACAATCTAGACCTCACCCGAGGCCTAGACAAAGCTGGAAATATGTGGGACTTGTCCATCATGAAGCAAGTCTGACAAGGATAGCACCGAAATTCGTCCGCCCGGAGTGAATCTGGGATGGGACAATCTAGACCTCGCCCGAGGCCTAGACAAAGCAAGAAATATGTGGGACTTGTCTGTCATGGAGCAAGTCCAACAAGGATGGCACTGAGATTCGTCCACTAGGAGTGAATCTGGGATGAGACAATCTAGACCTCGCCCGAGGCCTAGACAAAGCTGTGAATATGTGGGACTTGTCCGTAATGTAGCAAGTCCAACAAGGATGGCACCGAGATTCGTCCGCCTGGAGTGAATCTGGGATGAGACAATCTAGATCTCGCCCGATAGTCTAGAGGAAGATGGAAAATGGGGGCCTTGAATCCGCCGGTCAGGGTCGGAATTCAAAGGCAAAGGGTGGCACCGAGATTCGGTTGGGATGGGACCAAGGCAAACTGGAAGAGACAAGGTAAAACCAAACCGCTATCGGTGTTCGAACAAGCGACTGGGAGCTGAAATAATAGAACCTATGTCACCGTCAGTGCAGAGGTAGAGGCAAAGAACTGCAAAGAGTCAACTGAGTCGCTACCGGTGTACAGGCAGTGGTTGAAAACCGCCAAGAGTGAAAGGAGTCGCTGCCGGTGTACAGGCAGCGGCTGGGAATCGCCAAGAGTGAATCGAGTCGCTGCCAGTGTACAGGCAGCGGCTGGGAACCTCCAAGAGTGAATCGAGTCACTGTCGGTGTACAGGCAGCGGCTGTGAACCGCCAAGAGTGAACCGAGTCATTGCCGGTGTACAGGCAGCGGTTGGGAACCGCAAAGTGTGAACCGAGTCGCTGCCAGTGTACAAGCAGCAGTTGGGAACCGCCAAGAGTGAACCGAGTCGCTGTCGGTGTACAGGCAGCGGGTGGGAATCGCCAAGAGTGAACCGAGTCGCTGTCGATGTACAGGAAGTGGCTGGGAATCACAAAGACTGAACCGAGTCGCTGCCAGTAGGTAGCGGTTGGGAACAACCATGAGTGAACCGAGTGGCTGTCGATGTACAGGCAGCAGCTGGGAACCGCCAAGAGTGAACCGAGTAGTTGTCAATGTACAGGCAGCGGCTGGGAACTGCCAAGAGTGAACCAAGTCGCTGCCGGTGTACAGGCAGCGGCTGGAAACTGCCAAGAGTGAACCGAGTCGCTGCCGGTGTACAGGCAGCGGTTGGGAACCGCCAAGAGTGAACCGAGTCACTGCTGGTGTACAAGCAGTGGCTGGGAACCGCCAAGTGTGAACTGAGTTGCTGCCGGTGTACAGGCAGCGGTTGAGAACCGCCAAGAGTGAACCGAGTCACTGCCGATGTACATGCAGCGGCTAGGAACCGTCAAGAGTGAACCGAGTCGTTGCCGGTGTACAGGCAGCGGCTGGGAATCGCCAAGTGTGAACCGAGTCGTTGCTGGTGTACAGGCAGCGGTTGGGAACCGCCAATAGTGAATCGAGTCGCTGCTGGTGTATAGGCAGCAGCTGGGAACTGCCAAGTGTGAACCGAGTCACTGCCGGTGTACAGGCAGCGGCTGGGAACCGCCAATAGTGAATCGAGTTGCTGCTAGTGTATAAGCAGCGGCTGGGAATGCCAAGAGTGAATCGAGTCGCTGCTGGTGTCCAGGTAGTGGTTGGGAACCGCCTAGAGTGAACCGAGTCGCTGCCGGTGTACATGCTGCGACTGGGAACCGCCCAGAGTGAAACGAGTCGCTGTCGGTGTACAGGCAGCGAGCGGGAATCGCCTAGAGTGAACCGAGTCGCTGCCGGTGTACAGGCAGCGATTGGGAACCACCAGAGTGAACCAAGTCGCTGCTGGTGTACAGGTAGCGGCTGGGAACCGCCAAGAGTGAACCGAGTCACTGCCGGTGTACAGGCAACGGCTGGGAACCGCCCAGAGTGAACTGAGTCACTGCCGGTGTACAGGCAGCAGCTGGGAACCGCTAAGAGTGAACCGAGTCGCTGTCGGTGTACAGGCAGCGGCTGGGAACCGCCAAGTGTGAATCGTGTCGTTGCCGGTGTATAGGAAGCGGCTGGGAACCGCCTAGAGTGAAATGAGTTGCTGCTGGTGTACAGGCAGCGGTTGGGAACCGCCAAGAGGGAACCGAGTCACTGTCGATGTACAAGCATCGGCTGGGAACTGCCAAGAGTAAACCGAGTCGCTGCCGGTGTACAGGCAGCAGCTGGGAACCGTCAAGAATGAACCGAGTCACTGCCGGTGTACAGGCAGCGGCTGGGAACCGCCAAGTGTGTCGAGTTTGTCTATAGCTCACTTGTTTTGCTGTGTGACTGCTTTGTCTGTTCACATGATGGCTGATCTGGATAAACTGCTGCTTGGATTCTGCACTGATGCAAGGAGCTTGGCTAGAAGGGTTTCACGAGGGCATTATTCCTCCTCGAAGAAGGCAAACTTGTTGGATGGTTTCTGACATCTCTCTAGTTTCACTGTTGTGTCACTGGTTGTTTTCTTGGTAGTCTGACTTTGGCACTGGACTGTTGATTGTGCTCTTGCCTACTGAGTAGGGAGTACGAACATTCTGACTTTGCTCTAATCTCAGAGGCTCATGGCTATTATTGTCCTCGTTTCTGCACTCGAGCTATGAAGCAGACAACATGTTCTAGACGAAGATACTGTCCCAAGAAGGGTCAACCAATAGGACAGCTGACATGCCCCTGGTTGACGAGGAAGGTTATCACCACAAAGGTAGCTGACATGCCCCTGGCATACGATATCCTCTGTTAGGTCTTTGGCTGAAGAGCAGTTGACATGCCCCTGGTTTGGGACCTAGCGGGACCTTGCAAAGTGGATGAGTGACAATGCATGCAAGCATGATGGTGTTATGTTGTATCATCCCTCAGAATGAATTTGGAATGCTAATCATGCCTGCTATGAGAAGAGAAGAAGACCTCAGTTCACAAGACGCTACTCAGACTTCTAGGCTATTGGTGGCTCTCTGGGATGGATTATTCAGTAGGTTAGGCTCCGTGCCAAACTCTTGGGGACTTAGACCTACTTTTTTGGCTTTTGACATATTTCTTTTCTCCCTCTTAGGCTTGTAGGCTCGCTTTAACCTTCGCTCGGGGGTAATGGACATCCGGATTTGGAGGGGGCTGCTGGGATTTTATGCAAGGTGTGGCTAGTCCCATGGGCTGCTTGGATTTTATGCAAGGGGTGGCTAGTCCCTTGGGCTGCTTGGATTTTATGCAAGGGGTGGCTAGTCCCTTGGGTTGCTTGGATCTTTGGGATGTTTGCTTCGACTCCTCCCCAAGGTGAGTGGTAGGGAAAGAGTTGGCCTACTTGCCTCTCTTTGTTAGGGCTGGCTTCTGTCTTCGACTTCTGTCTTCTTATTTCTTTTATACCCTTGTGGATTTTTTTTTCATTTTGGCTCACACTCATGCTCGCTCCTAACATTTTATCTCCCTCTGGAGGTGTAAGTCCCTATGGGAGTTTGGACATTTCGCCTAACCACGTTTGGGTGGTGGCTCCCTCGCTTGCTAAGACGTCTAGGTAGTGACAACTAAAGAAGTCTAGGCCCTTCTCAAGCAGGGTAGCTATTCCGATTCTCGTCATTGGGATGTGATGCTGATGCTTTTATGCATGGGTGGATGCAGTTATTGATGGTTAAGTTACTGAGTGCGCATGAAAATAAAAAGACAAATGCTATGGATTAAATGCACTTGGATTACTGATTATTTTGAAATATGCATACATGATGGAGTAGTGGATGATGCATGATGCACGAAAGGATACTTTGCAAGGCTAGGATACACGCCTTCTGTTCATTGGTAGTACTTCGGATAACATGTGTTGCCTGGCTCAGGTAGCTCGACACTATCCATGTCTCCAAGGATTGCTACGCCTCCCGAATAAACTGGCTTGATAACGTAGGGACCATGCGGGGTTAGGTCGGAATTCGTCTCGACCGTCTTGGAGATGTATGGTCTGTAAGACTGGATTGCCTGATGTAAATTTGGCCCCTCTAGATTATTATCGTGAGGCTGGAATTCAAGTGTCTCGCCATCTTTCATGTCATCATCCTCTTCTTCATAAGCGATGAGCTTTGACAGGATTTCTTCTTTGAAGGTTGGATTGGCAATGTCGAAGGAGAGAATGTACTACGATTTCTGTACTTGATGGATCCTTATTGTGGTCACACTGACTTTGATAAATGACCTTTGGCTCTTGGACCATGAGGTTTACTGACTGACCGGGTTGATTTGTTGCTTCGACCTCCGGTGCTTTTTGATGTACAAGGAGTGATACTGGCTGGCGGTTGTCTTGCTGCTGGCTAATGGGAATGATGCCGCCCGACTTTTCTCTTGAGCTTAACTCAAGGTCCTTTCCTTTGATTGATAACTACTCTTGAGGCGGTAGTTCTAGGTCACTGACTTGCTCATTGATTGAATTTCTTTGCCTCTAGCTTATCCAGACTATGTGACCGGTGTAACTATTGTCCAAGGCTTGGTGGGATTGCACTTAGGACTCTGTTGGTATGACAACTTGTAGAGCTACCACTGCGAGGATTGCTGTTGGAGCGGTAACTGATGTTGTTGAAGTGACTGTCGGCAACTGAGGCTATGATTGCACCATCTGACATTGACACTTTTCAGTAGTAGCTTGACTCTGATTGCGATCAAGTATCCCTGCACTGACAAAGTTAGTGAGGTTCGATGGAATAAAAATTTGATTGTACCTCCTGGTGTGCGACTATCTGTGTTCGTGTAGCTATCGCTCGTAGCTTGATCCGTTGAGCTCTCACTTTTCTTCCACCTAGATGGGCTCGGAGATTCCTTGTTTGTGTCGCCCGAGTGGTGCTCCTTTTTTGTATCCCCATTTGCGACATACGTTTTCGATCATCCGAAGGGGATTGCTACGAACGGTCAAGTGATTGACACGCTCGAGGGTCGGAATGAAACTGACTGGCTCGAGGGGGTTGAACCGGCAACACATCGGATGGCTTAGGACGGTCTGGAGGGAGTCAATGGAGACCGACTCGACATTTTCTTGGTCAAGATCTTCCATTGTAACTACAACTGTGTCATTGCTGCAGCGGAGCTTAACCATGCGGTGGAGGGTCGAGAGGATCTCTTGATGCTTGTGCGACCAAAGGTGCCCAAACAAAAGATTGAAAGAGGGCTCCAGATCCACAATATAGAATTTGACGTCGAGGACTACAAGCCCTAAGATGGGAGGAGTAACCAACACCATTAGTGCGTCGTGATGCGTGTTATCAAAAGCCAACATTCCCTTCGCAGTTGGTGTGATATCCTCGACTTTGAATCTGATTTTGTTTGCTATACTTAAATGGCAGACATTAAAGTTTGCACTGTTATCCACCAAGGTGAGGGGAATTCAGAAGCTTTGATATTGTGCCGTAATGAGTAGGGACTGGTTATGATTAACACCTGTTAAGGGTAACTCCTTGCTGAAAAGAGAAATGACACCTGTTAAGGGACTGGTTATGAGTAGGGACTGGTTATGATTAACACAAGTCTCCCCCACCATATTCTCAAGAGCGGACAGTTCTATGGTGGGGGAGACTCGAGCAGCCTGAAAGACCCTTAGGAAGGTCTCTCGACGCTCTAAAGAAGTACGGATGAGATTCCAAATGGAGATATCAGCCTTGACCATCTTCACTTGAAATGTGATGTCGGTAAAGGGCTGCTCTTGCCTGGTTGAAGAAGCAAGGACTAAACAAGGGACCATCCTAGAAGATTGAGGGGTTGGCTGATGAGGGGGTATGGCTAGACAGGATATTGGATTGGAAACTGGGCAAGAGGCTAGATAAGATACAGGACAAGACGTTGGAAGAGACAAGACAAGATACTGGACAGGATGTTGAAAGGGAGATTGGACAGAGTTCTAGGAAAGTGGTTGGACAGGATTTTGAACAAGAGATGAGACAAGAATCTAGGTAAGAGGTTGGACCAGAGATTGGATAGGATTTTAGGTAAGAGGTTGGACAAGAATCTAAGTAAGAGGTTGGACCAGAGATTGGATAAGATTCTAGGCAAGAGATTGGACAAGATTGGATAGGATTCTAGGTAAGAGTTTGGACAAGAATCTAGGTATAAGGTTGGACCGGAGATTGGATCGGATTCTGGACAAGAATCTAAGCAAGAGGTCAGACAAAGTTCTAGGCAAGAAGTTGGAAAAGATGAGTGGGCCAATGGGTGACCCAAAATGCGTGGTCAGCAGTGCGGCGGTACGCTCCACCCTTGCGGTCAGCCGTTTCATGTGGACCACTGACTCTGGACCGACATGAATCAGATGATAAAATGAGCAGGGGAGGGCTTACCCCTAGTGTGAATCAGATCAGAGGGGTCTACTACAGATGTCGTAGACCCAGAAGCAGAGAGGAAATGGATTCCTGAGGCCCTAGTGCCTGCTGAGTTGTCATACGCAGGCATGGGCTGGTTGACAATGTTGGTATGAGTTGATGGTGCTTGTGCCTGTGTAAGTGGTGGTGCAGGTGCAGTGTGTGCCTCCTGGGTGTCGATGATGATGACCTTGCAGTTAATCAAGTCCTGAATGGAGTTCCGCAGAACCATGCAATTATCTGTGGAGTGGCCTGCGCAGCGGTGGAAATTGCTGTAGAGACTCGTGTTATACCACCCTGGAAGAGGATTCGGTGGGGGGCGGATCTCCGGGAGCTTCAGGAGTGACACCACCTTAGGGAGGATGGCACTCAGCGGCTCAACAAGTGGTGTATATTGTCGTGCAGCACGTAGAGGCCTTCTCTGCCCTAGGTGGGGTCCTTGCCGAACTGGTGCCTCGGGATACACCGGCTGGGCAGTGGTAGTGATCTGTTGTGTGTGCGGTGCCCTAGATGTGGGTGCATAAACTAACTGACTCGGGCCTGGTGGGTTCACCATATTGACGGGAGTGGCGGTTGACCTTATGTATGCGACGACAGGCTTATGAGGATCCTGCCTCTTAGGGTAACTGGTGCCAGCACCGTTGTGAGTGCTGCTGCTCGCCTGGTGATTCGAGGATGAGGCTTGTTTGGCAAAAGCGGTGAGCGCAGGAAAATTACCACTACGGAGGGAGCTCTCTACGCGTGCGCCTGCCGGAATTAGAGATGGGAAGGTGATGACAGGTTGAATGCTCAACAGAGCCCCAACATCAGGCTGCGCTCCTCGGATAATGATTTCGATAGACTCCTCATCGGAGGCCTATCCTTTACTTGTGATGCAAGGACGCGCCAACGGTCGACATACTCCTGAATGGCTCGTTGGGCTTCTGTTTTGTGGCGACAAGGTCCTCCCTCTTTGGGACCAAGTCGAGGTTAAAGGCATACTGGTCCATGAACGCCTGCGAGAAGTTGTTCCAAGTCTTGATCGAGCCCATGTCAAGCAACGTGAACCACTTGAGGGTCGGACCAGTGAGACTCTTTTGGAAGAGGCGGATTAGCAACCTCTCGTCAGCCTGAAGCTGAGCGAGATCTCCGCAATATGCCCGAAGATGTGAAATAGGGCAACCCTTACCGTTATATTTCTCGAAATCCGGGATTTGGAATTGTGGTGGGAGTGTCGCCTCTAGGAAATAACAGAGGTCCCAGAATCCGTAGGGTTGTCGATCGCCTCCTTGCACTTGTCGAAGTGCTCTCTCCAGGTCACCTACCCTGGCGTGGAGGGTATCTGGAGCTACTGCCAATGAGGATGATGCAGCAGGGGAAAGGGCCGCATATGCTGTGTGGATCGTACCTAAGTGCTCCTCTGGATCCACCATCATGCCACCTGGTGCTGCGGCATGATGGCCAGCATATCCGTGCAAGAGTGTTGGGTGTGATTGTGGAGGTGAAGGTGCCTGGACCTGATGGTGTGCAAAGGGAGGATGAACAGAAAACTGTGTGGCAGTGGATGCTGAGTATGGGAGTAACAGTTGCTGCAGCGGTACATCACTAGGCTGCAAACTCTAAGGATGCTGCACTCCTACCAGCCCGAGGGGTTGACCACCAGATGCTGGAGTTGAATGTTGTGTAGTGATGTGATGTGTCTAAGCCTGTGGTGTCACACCTAATGTGGGTGCAGTGAGGAGCTAGGGTGAGGGCTGAGGTGGTGGTGCTGATACCTGGAACACTGGAGTAGGCTGCCGGGGAGCCTCAGGAATGTTAGGGTCTGCAGTGGACTGAATGGCAAAGGCCATGCTCTCGATCTTCTGAGCGAGAGCCAGCAGATATTCTGCCTGTGCGACAGGGGACCCCTCTGGGATAGCAAGGGATGGCACAGTCAGAGGTCCCGAAGTCAAAGGTGGGACAACAATGGGTTGCCCTGGAGGCTGGGAGATCGCAAGAGATGTTGTCACAGTGGGTTGGGTGCTGAAAGAGAAGGAACGCTGAGAAAGTGAGGCCGTGAGTGATACATCTGGAACCCGAGCTAGGGTCACTAGGATAGACTCAGTGCCTGGCTCCAAACTGGCCAAGGTTAGTGGGAGTCCTACAGGGTTGGGGACAGAACCTCCGTGATGCACGAAGGGGATAGAACCTCCGTGATGCACAAAGGGGACAGAAGGAACAGCTGAAGACACAGCAAGGGTAGGAGGGACTGAAAAGGAAGCGCCCCCCGGAGCAACAGTGGCAGAAAGAGACTCACTAGTACGCTGGGCCATAGCTGACAGGGAACGGGTGAGAACCGGGCTACAGTGGCAAACAAAGGGATGAATCCTAGGACGAGCTATCGTCAAAGTGACAGATAACTCAGGAAAAGATGATCAACAACGAGGTGTCGCAATCAGGGGAGCCAAGGCAAGAATGCTTGAGCAGTGGCTAAGGAACTCACGCTCCACTACCTGGAAAAAAAGAAAATTGGTTGGGGTTAGGACTAGCAACAAAATGTAGTTTGTTATGGTGGTGTGAATGGCATTCATGCACATGGATGCAACTAACATGCCCTCTCTCACTAGCTAAGTGTTTCCTAGAAGGTCATCTACTCCGGGATCACACATGGGTAGATAGGTCTCCGACTCAGGCTAGAAAATAAAGGTCCGTGCTCTAAATCTTGTCCAAAGCGCAGGCAGTGAATGAGTGGTGCGTTGGTGGCCTCGTCTCCTGCAGTAGCATGGAGCTGTACCCTCTACTAACACCGACACGACCCCGGACAAGGGGGACAAACTAGCAACACATCCTACGCCAAAGCTATAGAACAGATTACTAGAATTGCCCTTCGCAGATTGTAGGTGGACTTAGGGGAGAAGAATGCATGCCCTATATGCTCAATCATGCAATATGCTTTAGTGTCTTTTACTTGCATTTTATTAACCAAGGGGGAGAGTTTAATTTGGACTCTAGTTTTGCCTTATTAATTGTTCTTTGGGTTTGTGTGTTTTATTTTAACCAGAAGGGGAAAACAAACATGTCTCTACTCTCCTAGGAATGTCAAGTGCAGAAAAGGGGAAGAAAACACACAAGTAAGGCAAGCAAGCAAGCAAACAGCAAGCAAAATGCATGATCATGGCATGTGCTAGTGTCGTGGCATCATGATTGTGAAAAGGAAAACATCGATCACATCAAAAGGCATGATATATAGCATGTGTGTGCAGTGACATAGCAAATGTGTACTAGAAAGTGCAAAAGGCTCGCTAATGAAACAAACAATCACCAACGAGGCAAACAAACAACCTATGAAGCCAAAGCAAGCAAAAAGACCATCCTGAAAGTCGGAATCTTGTACTCCCCAGCGGAGTCGCCAGTTCTGTGACCATGTCGACCCGAGGAGGTCCCGACGTGGAGCCACGCCAGAGGGAAGGATATCACAGCCATGCTAAGATGGCGAAGGCGCAAGGAAAGATAAAAGAAAAAGAAAAGAGGAGTCACCACCTAGTCTTTTAAGGAAAAGACAAGGAAAACCACAAAAAAAGATTGGATGCATGAGGTGCAAATGTGAAGGTTGGACGTCTGTTAACCAGAGGATGGGTAAGGATTCCTATTACGCACAAGGAAGGTGTTAGGCACCCTCGTACGCCCGATAAACTCGATCTTTCTAGTTTAGATTGCTTGCTTAAGGCTAGATGGATGTTTGCTAAACCTGAATCATGCTCTAATCATGCTAATATGTCTGTCATGACAAGACGGATGGATGTGCAAGACAGTGTGAGAAAACTGCGAAGAAATCCACATGAATTGACAAAATCGCAAAAAATTACATGAAATGACGAGGTTTTGTTAAAGAACGCTTCTAAAAAACATAATGATATCAAAAAGATGAAAAGCCAAGTCAACCCGAGTCCTCGGAATTATGAAAAAGTCGTGAAAATCAAAAAGGGGAAAATAATCCATG
Organism: Posidonia australis; assembly: GCA_024699735.1. Classification (NCBI taxonomy): domain Eukaryota; kingdom Viridiplantae; phylum Streptophyta; class Magnoliopsida; order Alismatales; family Posidoniaceae; genus Posidonia; species Posidonia australis. The sequence goes on along the minus strand of JAMKQA010007668.1, from coordinate 3,495 downwards.
GTAGGGACAAATGTCGGCCTTCAGGCCTGTTAATGTACGCCCTTAGGCGATGAAACCCAAATTAAATCTAAAATCTGAAATGTAGGATTAAAGTCAATCAAATCGGATATCGGATAAGAAACTCTGAAGACAAAGTGAATCAGAATCATGGAGAAAATCATGAAAATCAAAAAGGGGAAAATAATCCATAGTGGGGACAATGTCGGCCATCAGGCCTGTTAATGTATGCCCTCGGGCAATGAAATCCAAATCAAATCAAAAAATTTGAAATGTAGGGTTAAATTAAATCAATTTGGTCATTGGATAAGGGATTCTGAAGATAAAGTGGAGAAAGGAACCCACTAAAGAAAAGGCATGAGATGCTGGCTCGCTAAATGCACATGTGAGGAAAAAAGGATATGAAATGTACAGATAAATGCCTACGTGAAAGTGATGCATGGCCTAAGTTGTGTCAAAAAGTGTGCCAAATGTCTAGAAGATGTTTTTTGCAAGAAGCAAGGAAGAGAAAATCAATAAAAAGATATAAGCGTAATAAGGGACAAACATAGGGGCCAAAATGCAAAATTCACAGAAAAGTCTGAGAAACTGGATGAAAAATATGCTCATGACATCTATCCTAACATGCAAATGATGGGTCCAATGTCGATGTGGCACAGGGATGTAAAATTTGCACTTGGATAATTTCCTAAAAATTCAGGGTCTAAAGTGCAAAATTCACATATGAGTGCAAATGCGGCCAAAATATAAAGCTAAGGATCAAATCTCAGTGAAAACATGCTTTTTAAATGGAATCAATGATTAAATGCATAATATGAGGTGAAATGAGTGAAATATGTCCCAAAAACATGAAAGAAAACATTTAAAATCCTAAATGATGGATTTGGAATTAAACTAAGGGTTAAAATGTAAATTTTATGCTCAGAATTGATTTGATGTCAATCCAAGGACTTTTCTGCAAAATTTCAGGGTCTTATTGTGACAAAATGAGGCTTTTATGTTGGTCAGAGCAATTATGAAGTTTCTCGAGGTCTAAAACGCAAAATTCACAAAGAAAGCTCATTTTTTAATGTTCTAGGGGTTAAATGTAAAGTTTCAGGACCAAACTGTAAAGAAAATTCAACTTTGATGAAGGACAGTGTGATTTTTAGAATCGTCAGGGTTCAGAATGCAAACTTCACAGAGAAAACTTATTTTAAAAAGCTTCAAAGGTTATATGCAAATGTTCTGGACCTAAATGTAAAGAAATCGTGTTCCAGGGACCTAGAAGTGATAAAAACATGCATGAATGTGTTATGAATTAAAAACTAAACTTTCAAGGGGTCACATGCAAAACTCATAAAGAAAATAAAGGAAATAAATGTATTTTAAAACTACAGGGACTAAAATGCAAATGTTTGGACCCATATGTAATAAAAAAGGACTGAAGTGTAATAATTAAATAAATTAAAGGATTTTAAAATGAAAATTAAAAAAATATTTAACTGTCACCGCCGGCGATTTGAAGATTGCCGGCGGCGACGGCTTGGGAGACTCATCTGAGCCTCTCCGGATGCTTGATCAGAGATCAGAGGTGGGGCAAAGCATAAGGAGGAGATGTGCGGAGGCTCCAACGGTGGCGATCGAGCTTCCAATGGTCGAAGCGTCCTGTCGACCTCCCCTCGCCGGCGTCTTCTTCGGCGACGACGGGCTGCTACTGCGGCCCATCTGGAGGTGGTTGCTTGGCATGATGAAGCTCGGGGAAGCTCTAAGGAGAGTCGGTGAACATTTCGGAGGCAATAGACGACTTCATGAGCGAGGGAGTCATCCTCCCCATTCCCTTGTCGACGGCGACGGCGGTGTTGGGTCATCGGAGCATGGAAGTGGTCTAGGCGACAGGGCAAGGATCTTCCGGGGTTCGTGGAAGCTTGAGGATCGTCGGGGGAGTGCGTGAGGGTTACGACGGTGCTTTGGGGGTCACAGCGCTTCGTCGACGTCGGTCGACGGTGACAGGGGAGCTGCGACGGTGGTGGCGTTCTGGCAGTCTGGCTAGCTTTCTCCGGAGTAGGGGCACACCAGAGGAGGAGGAGGAGAATAGAGGAGGAGAGGAGGGAGGTCTGTAGGGCCTCCCCTGGACCCAGGGGGTCCACTGCCCGCGCCGGTGGTGGTGAACCCACCACTGGAGGGAGGAATGGCAGCGCTCGGGGGGCGGCCTACTCCGTTGAACTACAAACAAATGACTAGGGGGCTATTTGGCATTGAAAAAGAGGGAAGAGGAATACCTGGTTGATGCTGTCCTCCCCGACGACGCACGACGGCTTGCTCCTCTGGTTGGTTGCTTCGATGACTGAGGTTGGAGGCTTCTGGGGGTGAAAATGGTTTTGGGGAGAAGGCTTGGATGTGATAGATTATTAGGGATCTCTGGATGCACTCTAGGCTCGCTCGAAGGGGGACTCGAAGGACTGAAAACCTTTTTCTCTTTGTCGACGACCAGCCCTTTTTATACTCTGGCGAGGCTTTCCTCTGCCGTTGATCCTCCTCCTTTCAGCCAACCAATGTCGTTGGATCGGGCGTGAGCTGGAGGAGGTTGGCCAAAGATCACGGAGACTGTGATATGCTCCAGATTTCTCGGAATTGCTCGTCGGAAAAATAGGGTCGCCGGAATTAATTTTGACATTTCTAAAGTTTGAAATTGAATTCTTAAACGAAATAGTGTTGGCCTTAATGGGCTTAGGGTTTTGGATTTTTATTTTGAATTTTATTTTGGTTTTTAATTTGGATTTTTTTAGGATTTTTTAGGGCTTTAATTTTAGGATATTAATTGGGCTTTATGGGTTTAATTTAATTTCTTAATTTTGTGATTTAAGGCTTAATTAGGGTTTTAATTAGTTTAGGTTTTTTGTTTTATGATTTTTTAGAAATTTTTTAGGGTTTTGATTTTATGTTTTAAATTAGGGTTTTGAATCTTAATTTAGGTTTTTTATTTATGTTTTATGATTTTAATTAAATTTGTGATTAAGGTTTAATTAGTTGGTTTTAACTAATTATTTTAGGTTTTCTTATTTTATTTTGTTTTGGGATTTTTAATTTTAAGGGCTTTAATTTAGGGTTTTGTGAATTAAATATGATTTTCAATTTTGGGATTTAGGGTTTGATTAATTGACTTGAAATTAGGGTTTCGAATTTTAATTAGGGTTTATTTAGGGATTTTTGGATTTTAAATTAGGGTTTATGGGTTTATTCAATTTTTGTGTTTATTTAGGGTTTATAGCTTAATTAGGGTTTTGAATTTTATTTAATTGGGATTTTTAATGTATTTTGACTTTAATTAGGGTTTTCACTTATTTACTTGGATTTTTAAATGATTTAATTTGATTCAAGCTTAAATTAGGGTTTTTGTCTTATTTATTGGATTTTAATTAGATTTAAGTGGGTTTAATTGGATTTTACTTAATTGGGTTTGGTTATTTAATTAATTAGGGTTTTTATTGGATTTTAAGTGGATTTAAGTGGATTTTA
>JAMKQA010007667.1:0-12497 GCA_024699735.1 Posidonia australis | reverse complement strand
TTAAATCAACTTAAGTTAAAATATTTATAAATAAAAAATTAAGTTTCTAATATAATTATACTTTATGTAAATACAATTTGTTGTATTTTATAAACTTATAATGATCTCTCAAACATCTTTATAATGTCTTAGGAAAAATCAAAAGTTTCATTCCCAATCATTCATTAATTATACTTCTTAATAGGACTTCTGAGAACATTTTAGCATAATGAATTATACCAAAATCTAGGCTTATAGTGGTTCTATATCGAAAATCAATTCAACATATCGAATTGTTATCTACCGATTTCAAAAACATACCGAATTGTTCGACCATTATGAACAATTGTGAGTCATTTGGATTACCGAATGGCTAACTTTTGAATCTCTTTTTATGACTATTAAATTAATATTCAACATCACTCTTTGACCTATAAATCTTCATTTGTAATAATACTCTATACATTTCATATCTATACTTTGAGAGAGTTTTAGAAGAGTTTCTCATACTTCATTCAAGTTATAACAAGTATTCATTGCCTATTCATAATAAATCTTCTTGCTCAATTATGTGCTTGAAAGAGATAAAAATAGTTTAAAGTTGTAATCTTCATTTCCTTCAAATATACAAGCTTCTCTAGTTGTAAGAAGAACAAGCCATAGGTTTTGTAGAGTCTTAACGAGATTTTTGTCAAAAGGTGTAGAGGTAGAATCTTTGTCCAGAATCAATATCAAAAGAGGAAATTCTCGAGAGATTCTTAAGGAGTAAACTAAACTAGAGAGGCTGAGTCACTATAAATTTCATTGGCTCTCAATTTCTCTTATCGCTTTCTTTATAAGCTTATAGTTTAATCTTCAATTCTTATTTCTATTATTATTTACTTATGTTTGTTAAATAAAATTTTAAATTGCTAATTAAAACTAATTTTCTATTCACCCACTTTTAGCAAAGTCTTAAGATCCTTGCATATGTCGCTGCTACTGTTGCACACCACCTGCTACCAACTTTTACCAGTCTACCATTATCATCTTTGCCCTCCCACCATCTCCACTACCATCGTCCATCACCATCTCTATCACCTTTCCATTCATGTATATGAATACTATGAATATTTGTATCTAAATGGTAAATGAATGTATGTATGAATACTATTGCAGTATTAAATGTGTACTTTTCCAAAATTTTTGAAGAATATATAAATATTTATATGAATACCATTTCAAAACTAATCGAATACCTTATTAGATTTTGTGAAGACTATAAATTAATTTTGTATGAATGCTATTCTAGAATTGAGTGAATAGTTCTTTAGATTTTATCGTTCATGTATGAATTTTCGTATGAATATTATTTTAAAGTTGACTAAATACTTCTCTAAATCTTAGGAAGAATTTATGAACGTGTCTAAATACTATTCTATAATTATGCAGGGTCTCATCTGGATCGTCACATTCAATTTTCTATTTTTGAAACAGTCGTTCTTTGCGCTATAGATTAGTTGGTTATTACCTTGGTTATTATCCTAGAGTATATGGGTTAGATCTTGGGCTCTTTCTCCCCTCTCATATTTTGAGGGCTGGAAAGGACCAGTTGCGATACTGTTGTTGGTTTAATCTTTTTTTTTTTGGTTACGTTAATATCATTAGATTAAGTTCCTGGCAATGATACCACCAAGAACAAAAGTAAGTCCAGAATATTACAAAGGCCACAAAAACACAACAGGCCCCAAAATAAAAGGCATCCACTTTCACAGATCGAAGTGACAGATGTCTAAATAGTTCTAGTAATATTACAATTTCAAGTCCAAATTGATTAAACAAACTGATTAAAAGAAGTTAATCAGGTAGTGGCATCCTCATTGGAGTTATGCACAGAAGGGGGAGCTCAGCTGAGGAATTGGTAGGGGTGTTAGCAGGAGGAGGAAGAGGGGTAGGAGGCACCAGATTGTTTGCTGAGGAGGCTTCAACACGTGGTTGAACAGTATTCCAGGAATTCTGCATATTTATAACTGATTGGAGCAACTCATCCTTTTCGAAACCTGTACCCAAATTTCCTATCTAAGAATACATAAGGGAGATAATATTGAATGTAATTGACTTACTTGAGTTGGATATATTACGGAAAATTCGATTATTCTTTTATTTCCAAATACTTCAAGCCACAACAGGTATAAGAATATTCCACCCAGTTTCAGATAAATCGAAAATGCATTCAGGTCTATATCTGAACATATCATCAACACTACAAAAAACTGGATATAGAGGTCTGTTGATAAAAAAATTCCAGACAGCTGTTGCAAAAGAGCAATGTATAAACAGATGAGAAGTGGTTTCATAATGAGTATTACACATAGTGCACAAGTACTGCCCATTCCATCCTTTTTTTCTCAGATTCTCTTTAGTTACAATCTTGTTAAATACCAACAACCAAATAAAAAGTTTAACCCTAAATGACACCCAGGCCTTCCATATTTTCGCATATAGGTGAAATCTGATGCCTCCATCATTAATGAGTTTATAACATCAATTCACAGTGAATTTGTAGTTAGCATTTGGGCTCCAAACAAATTTAATCTGTGTCCAATTGTAAATGTACCCCAACCATCATTTCAGTAAGCTGATCAGCTTGTGATTGGATGGTATGCAAATTACCAGGGATCTCAGAGATATGGTTAATATTAAAGAGTACCTGATAGTCCCCTCTAATTTGTTCCATTACTCTCTTAACAGATGTTTTTTTGTGTTTAACAAGTATACACAGCTCAGGAAACTTAAGTTTCAAAGGAATTCCATCTATCCATTTATTCACCCAGAAGATTGTGTTTTCACCATTGCCAACTTCATATCTAGTAAAACAGTTAAAGATATTGAAACAAGCTTTTAATTCTTGCCATACTGGTGAGCACCTTCCTCCTGAAGTGTTGAGAATAGCCCTAGGCCAAGATCTAGATAAATATCTAGCTTTTAACAGAGAAGGTCATTTCAAGTTGGGTGTATGAGTCAGTAGTTTCCATAGGAGCTTGCATTTCAGTGCTAAGCTAAAATTCCTAAGATTAGTTATGCCCCAACTTTTATGTTCTTTAGGCCTACACAATACTGTCCATTTTACTAGATGATAACCTTTATTGTTGAGGGAAGCAGACTTCCAAAGGAACCTACTCCTAAGTCGGTCAATTTCAAGTTCATCTTTTGAGGAGAAGTGCAATACAGATAAAAAATAAGTTGAGATTGCAGATAAAACAAAATTAACAAGGGTTAATCTCCCTCCCAAGGAGAGGATTTTGCCTTCCAAGATGACAATCTGTTAGAAATCTTCTCAATGACTGGTGACCAATCCTTATATGTGGCCTTCCTATGATGCAAAGGAAGTCCAAGATAGGTAATAGGTAAATCTACAACTTGACATCCTAGAATGTCACAGCAGTATTCCAATAAAGTCCCAAAAATGCCAACACCAGTGAGGAAAGATTTTTGAAAATTTATCTTCAGTCCAAAGCAAGTCTGGAAACAACATAAAATTCTTTTAATATTTACTATATTGTTCTTATCAGAGGAGAGAAAAAGGACAGTGTCATCTGTATATTGGATATTCATCACATGTGGGCCCCCATTTGGGAATTGGATCCCAGAAATAAGACCTTTTTCAACAGCTAGAGATAACATTCTACTCAGAATGTGAGAAACCACAATAAATAAAAGAAGAGATATGGGGTCCCTTATCTAAGTCCATTAGATGCACCAAAGTATCCCTTAGGGGACCCATTTGCAAGAATGGAGAACCTGGCAGAAGAAATACACATATGTATCCAAGTGATCCACTTGTTACCACAATCAAGCCCCTTAAGTGAGTTTAGTACCAAATCCCAATTTACATCATCAAATGCTTTCTCAAAATCTAGTTTAAGAATAAATCCTAGGATAGAGGCAACTTTCATGTAATTTAAAGTTTCTTATGCAACTAAGAAACAATGCCCAATGTTCCTTCCAGAAAGGAAGGCACATTGAGAGTCATTAATTGTATTATTAAGAACTGGAGTAAATCTACTAGCCAAACATTTAGTAATGATCTTAATTATAGGTGCTATTGAGTAAACTGATTGGCCTGTAATCTTTAATGCATTGAGCACCTTACTTTTTTGAAATTAAAGTTATAAAAGTTTAATTTATTGATTTAACAGTATCACTGTCCTGGGAAAGGAAAAAATTGTGAAAGAGACTCATCAGATCAATTTTCAAGACTTCCCAGAACTCCTGAAAGAACACTATAGGATATCCATTTGGGCTAGGGGATTTATCACCTGGAAAGTCAAAAACACTCTTTTCTATTTCTGCTAAAGTAAATTCTCCCTTAAGAAGATCAGGATTGGGAATTTTCCTTGGCAGTAGGGAGTCCCAATTCAAAGAGACCTTGCACCCTGTCGCTTATTGAATTAATGAGTAAAGTGGTTTTCAAGTTCAAGGTTGATTAGAGAAGGGGTAGTTAGGGAGATGCCATTGACTTGAAAAGAGGTGATAGTGTTAAATCTTCTACGACATTGAACCATATTATAAAAGAAGGTTGTATTTAAATCCCCTTTCTTTAGCCATTGTATCCTAGACTTTTGTCTCCAGTAGACTTCTTGCTCTAAGAGAAGGCTATGATGTTCAACTCTTAGCTTTTTCTTGAATTCTAGAGTATCATTTATCTAATGCATAAGACTCTAACATTTGATCTATAGCTAAGATCTGTTTCTCAATGAACTCTAGTTTCTTTCATCTCTCCTCCCTGATGGGAGTGACCCAAGCCTTAATATGTCTCTTAAGGTCTTTGAGTTTGAAAGCAAAGTGAGCAAAAGGAGTCTAAATTGACACTGATGCCTGAATTTGTCCAGCAATTAATGATAAAATCATGAAACCCCTCTATGCATAGCTAGGACTTATAAAATTTGAAAGGGATAGGCCCCTAGCCCATAGTTTTAGTGTCAAGTGAGATTGGGATATGATCCGAAACAACACTAACCTTACCAACACATAAGGAGTCAGGATAGAAGTTTAACCAATTTGGGGATACCAGAAATCTGTCTAACTTAGCTATAGTAGGTTGTGCTTGGAAATTAGATCAGGTATATTGACAATTATTAAGAGAAAGGTCAATGAGAAGGTTGGTATCAATAAAATCATTAAATTTAATCATAGCAAGGGATAAACCAGAGTTTATAGAATGTTCATATGTATACCTAATAATATTGAAATCCCTCCCAATCACCTAATTCTCGTTTACCAGATTACTCAATTTATCTAACTCAGAGAGGAATTCTTGTTTGAGTCTGGATTCACAGGGTCCATATACCTCTATAAGCCACCAATCCAGTCCATTCATATGGTACCTGAAGTTTATTGAAAGACTAAAGGTAGCCAGATAAGTAAATGTAATGTTCAAGATTCTTTCATCCCAACCAATTAGAATTCCCCCAGATGCTCCAATTGAGGGTAGGTGTGTCCAATTACTTATTTTCCCCTTCCCAAAAACCTCAGAAAATTTGGGGTATAGCTTTCCTTTTTTGTTTCACTAAGTATAATTATATCACATTTACTTATTTTAATAAAATTCTTGACAACTTTTTTTTCCCACTATTTCCAAGTCCCATTATATTCCATGCAGCAATAATCATTGAAACTGAGAGTACAAACGCAAAGATTTAAAGTTCTCCACAATATTAGTCATATCATCTATGTTGATCGGGGCTAATCCCTGATCAGATCTTATTGAGTTGAGGAATACTCTAGATTCACACAAAGTTTGTAAATTAATTCCAATATTGCCGCAAAAGTCTCGAAATTGCTCATAGGAATCCCAAGTTAATGCATCATTAACTAGATGATTATATGAAAGATCCTTTGACCAACTTGATGTAGAAGTAGAAACAGGAGAAATAGTAGATGAATTAGAAAGAATACTTGGTACTTGTGTATTAACAGAGTGTGAAGAAGTAGAAACGGAAGTAGAAGGGGTACCTGATGCATGGATGGGTGTAGTTGGCTGAGATGAGGGAATGTCCCCAATTCTAAAGCCTAGGTCATCTTGTTCTAGGCAATCAAAAACTGCCAATACCTTTTTAAATTTGGCTAGAAAAATATTTCTGGTCCTGATTTCCTCTTCCACAAATCTAGTAGTACTAGTAAGCCCAAAATTCTCGACTGAGCTTATGCCTGTGATTGGTGATTGAGAAACCCTAATTGGGGATGGTGAAATGGTAGGAGTAGGGAGTAGGCCCACAAAGATAGAGGCGGAGTTAGGATGATCTAGGGAAGTTGAGCTTATGTTCTTGGTCTAGACATTCTTCCCCAGTTGAGATGCCTTGCCATTTTTATCACTCCTTCAGTCCTTGGTGTTTTTAAAAGGCCTACGAACAAGGGGTATCCTTCTAGGGGCAGAAGAAGTAGGTGCACTAGTATTTTTAGGCCAAGGGAGAAGAGAAACAGAGGTTGTAGAGGATGAGGGGTATAAATCCCAGCAATACTTGAATTTAATAGAATAGACTATCCTTCTAAAAGCAAAGAACCTAGTGTTTGGGATTTCTTTACCAGGGTGAAGGTGGATTTTCAATTTAGCGAAGTCCAGGAATTTTAGTCTATTTAAAGAGGTGTCTACCTCCAGAATATCAGCAAACTAAGAAACCATATGTGAGAATAGGTCTATGTTCCAGAAGTAGTGAGGTATGCCTTCTAATCTAATCCAAATTCCTTCTTTTTTTAAGGTGGAAACAGCATTTGAGTTAACCGACCAAGGAACATATGAAGCAGATAGCATTTGTAGAGTGGCACCATATAAGTTTAGGGCCTTGTTCCAAGTAGAGATGGAAGAAAACTTAAGGAGGAATTTACCAGGTGAAAAATCCAAGACTTCTACAGAAATAGAGGCAGGCCAGTTTGTGCGTAGGTGCACTTCCAAGCCAAGTTTTGTTAGGTGTGGTGAGTGAGAAGTGATAATTGCACAGCAGGATAGAAGGTGAAGTTGGTCATAAACGACCTTAGAGGGAGGGAGGACCTTCGGGGTATGGGGGGTAAACCCAGCCATCAGAATAGAGGTAGTAGTAGGATGAGGAACCTAAAAAAATTTACAAATAGCTACCGAATGAGATGGGGATGCACACTTGAAACAAGTACCAGAATACTTGCAAAACTTCTTGGTATGCCCTCGAAGAACACAGGAGAAGCATCTCCCGTGCTTTTGACAGAATCTTACCAAAGGCAGGATAGTCTTCCGTCGAGACACCACTGTCCAGCAATCCAGCGGGTCCTCAGGAGCAGTGAAAGATTGCTCCGAGATCCCAGAGACTTCAGCGTGCAAATTCTCCAGAGAAGTTTTGATAGGGGAGGCGAGAGGAGAAAAGCGAGAGCCATTGATGCAGGAAGAAGAAGAGCCGTAGTGTATGTTTCATGAAGAAGTAGAATTAGTTGTCAGAGAACATATTTCCTTTACAGAAAAAGTCCCGATGTCAAAGTCATGGGTGGTACCCGAGAGAGAAGGCGAAGGATTACTGATAGAAATCGTACCCTGATTAAATGCATCAGGGCAAAGTGGAGGCGAAGCCGCTCGATCCAAATTGGGTGCCAGCTCAGCGTGAATATTAGAGCGGCAATTAATAACATTGTTAACCCCACAACTGTGCCATTTATCGTCTAATATCCAATCATAATGATTAACAGGGTTAATAATAGAGAGATTAGGAGGGGAAAAGCTGGAAAAGTTCCACACAAAACACGAGGCGTCAGTCAAGAACACCGTCAAGAAATTATTGTCTTGGGAAGAGTTCTGCTCAGAGCAATTGAGTGCATCTTCTCCGACAAGCCATCGAGGTCCGATCGACGGAGGACAAACCCTAGGAAGAGAAATTGGGCAAAAAAATCGCATCTAGAGAAGACAAATGCCCTCCAGACAAACCACAAGCACCATCAACACCAAGAATAGATTTTCCACCAAGTAGATCATTAGGATCATTACCAGCTCCACAAACAGAGCGCTTGGCAGAGGACAATAAATTTGTCCCGGACTCAAAAATCGTAGATCTGAACAACAAAGTTAAAAGTGTCCTCGCAAATGCCATTAAAATCATTATAACTCAAAATACAAAGGGAAAGATTACCAAACTTAAAGGGAAACAAAGCATCTGATCCAATTTGTTGGTTTACTCTTGAAATGACGGTTGAATGGTGAGAGGTTTTTTCTTTACAATTACGGTGGCGGTTATTTTCCACAGAAGACAAAATCATGGTTTTACCATTCAAATCTTGATTAGTAGACCAAGTACATGCGATGCATGAACTGCATCTCTTTGTAAGTGCGTACTTTAATGATTTCAAAAGATTAAAATCCAAAAGGTTGAAAAGAAAATTTCGAACTTAATTGCAGTTTTATTTCTTTTTGGAATCTAGAAGGTTGGAATAAAAATTTTAATTTTCCATTCTTGAATTTAAAGAACCGAATTGAAAAGTTTTAATTCAAAATATAATAATAACATAGCAAAGAAGGAATATCTTCCTCTCTCATGAAAATTAACAATGAAGTTAGAGATATATAGAATTAATATGATAATGATATACTACTATATAGGACTATTGATTTAAATTACTTATAGTAATAGAAATTCTATATTTTACAAACATAATTCATGGAGACGTATCTTTGCAAAAAGTTAACAAGATTATAGTAAGAATATGTCCTTACACATTTAATCAAAAGTTTTCGATAACTTACCGCAAAGACTTCATAAGGATGGAAATTGACCTAAACTTTTTCACCTATAAGTCTTTTTCTCCATTATCTTCCTATGTCTCTTTCTTTCCTCTTGATTTTGCCATCTTCTTTGAGTTCCTCTTCTTCACCTTCTTTCTTCCGCCACCTTCTCCTTTGCCCTCTCCTTCTACCACAACCACCGTTACTCGAGTCGTAGCTATTGGTGAACTCTTTCTCTCTCTCTACTCCTTTTGTCTTCTCTACATATTCAAACGTCCATCGAATTGTCTTTTTTTGTTGGGAAGTGACACACTTCTCGTGTTAGAGTAAAAAAATGAGATTAGTTTTTTTTTATTGAAATGGTGATAAAAAGAAAAAAGTTAGTACTTTTGGTGTTTATGCTTAAATGCTTAGAGTGTTGGTGGGCTCCTTTGTCAATCTTAGCAAAAAAATGTTGTTTGAGATCAAAATGCATGAGAAAGATATCAGTGATGTTGAAAAAATTGCTAATGGCAACGTAGACAACGTCCCTATGAAGTACCTTGGCCTTCCCTTACACTCTAAGTTTCTGTTTGGAATTTGAATAAAGTCAAGAATAAAGATAAAATTGGAATTATAATTTCATTTGGTAAATCAAAAAGTAAAATAAAAGTGGAATAGTAATTACTATTCTGATTTAATTATTCTAGAATAGCTATTACGTGAGAAAGATGGAATAAATTTATTTCGCTAAATTATTCTAATACATGTATGTATATAGTGTATTTATTTTTTGTTTAAAAATTAATACATATATAATATGATGTATACGTACTTTAAACTAAATATATATCTTAATAGTCAAGTTGATTATTATTAATGTACATATTTTCTATTTATTTCAATACTTATTCTACTTTTCATCTAAATCAGAATATCTCTCTATACATATTTATTCACTTTTAAATTAAATATCAATATAATCAGAATGTCAATATCATTTTACATTTATTTCTATTTTTTTACTTTACATCCAAAAAGAAACTAAGAAACTCCAAAATAGAAAATGAGTGTCTGGACAGAGAGCTGCGAAGGAATGGTGCAGTGGGTGGGACAGTGATCCTTTTGAATGCAGTTCTTTCTAATCTTCCACTGTTTTTAATTAAAATTTTCACTTCCTCCTGCTGTTGCTACAAAGATTGATGGTGTCAGGAGAAACTTCATGTGGTGTGTGCATATGGAGTGCAGGAGCAGGTGTTTGCAGCAACTCAAATGTCTACATGGTCAAATGGAATGATGTTGGAGAACTGGGCCTTCCAGTGTAAATGCCCTGGATGGAGCCCTTTTAGGAGAAAGGATACTGAAAACTCACATCAGAGATGGTAGTCTGCGGTTCAAAGTTGCTCTTGTAGAACATATATGGTAGATAGCAAAAAAGAAAAAAACAAGCCACCATCTTAAATGGAAAATAAATTGTTCACCAATTTGGAGGGCAATTAAAAGTAGGAAAGAGCAGCATGTTAGCAAGATGTCGGATATCTGTATGTTGCAACGGAATAATGTCTGCAGAGTTTGACTGCTTGGAGGACTGAGCCTTCTACATTCAATGCCATAGACAGTCCCTATTAGGAAAATGGATACGGAGAACTGACATCAGAGGTGGTGGCCTATGGTTCAAAGTTATTCGAGGATGATAACAACTAGATAACAACTTAAATGGAAAATAAATTGTTCATCAAATTAGAGGGGAACTACAGTAGTAAAGAGGATTCAGAAAGGCTAATTGGCATCAAAGCCGGGAGATGAAGGCACCGTGTGCCATTACCGTAAAGCTCTACGCATCTTCGTTTGGCTAGCTATTTTATTAGTTCCAGTAGTTTGTAAAGGTGTAGGGGTCAAGGTATAAGTATCGATTACAATGCCCAAAGCTTAAAAGAAGAGTGAAACATTTTCAGATCCATTCTAGAAGCCCATAATTTACTCTAGAAGAGTTCAATTCACTGTAGCTACTATTGCTACCTACAATCCCAATCCATGGCTGAAAGCTTTCACTTAAAACAGCATAAAGGATTATCTTTCTGTTATAATCAATTTACTATTAAATCTTATAACTTAATAAGTTCTCGCCTAACTGGAGCTACACTGCATTCTTACAAATGAACCGTAATGTTCAATTAATTGGATTAAGTGGGTTTAGTACTTAAGTTGTGTCCTCAATCGATAAGTTTACTTGTTACCACAAAGATTTTCAGTACTACAGTTTTGCATCAGTTTTTATTATTCATGTTTTTTTTGACTATTTCTAACTGTAAAGGTGTGTAAGTAACTATATTCAGTTGTAGCATTTCCATGTGTTTCTCTTTGAAATTCTATCTACTTTGTCGTTGCTTTAGGGTCAATGAAGGAGGGTCTTTCATCGAAGAAAAGCATGAACACCTTCTTCACTTCGTTTCTGAGTCGTAGGACCTTTTTCTTGTGAGTAGACCCATAAACGTCTTGTTTTGTTCTTGGTTCGTTAATCCCAATACAACATTTGGTTTTCATTGGAGAAATTTACTATTCAGGCATTGGATCTTCCTTTTTGTGCGACGTTTCTTCTTCCTTTTTAGCTCTATCACTTCTTTTCATCTAAGGGAGCTTGAGAAATTGGATCCTAAGAAGGGTGTAATTAGCCAATCGATGGAGGAGATGCTGCAAAGCCTTGTGGTCTTTTTTGTATATGTTCAACAATCCATTTGTAAGCAAACTATGGTGGATTTCTTTTTTTTCTATTTTATTGATAATGTATGAAAAAATTCTTTTACAAAGTTGATGTTCTAAACATTGAATAGTTGAAATATTTATGATTGTTATCTCATATTTGTCTTCTAATCATTAAATTTTGATTATCTCAACAGGTTTTTGTTGTGGAGTAAATAAGATTTTGTGAGAACATCAAATACACATTGTGAAGATATTACAAGAAAAAATGTTATTGTAAAGTTTCTCGCAATATAATTAACATGCACATTATAAAGAAATTTACTTGTAAAATTGATTTAACGATAACCTCAATTCCAATGATAAAATATCCTTACAAAGGCCTTTATCAAGGATCTTACACAGACATCACAATTTTGAGTTTTTCTAGTAGTGTAGCTATATTGATTTCTTTAACTAATAAAAATTACGCATGACTTTATAAGAATTTCAATTATGATATAAACCTGCATAATGTTAATTGGATTGCTACCTGACAACTTTTGAAAATTTTGAACACATTTAAATCATATTTTGCGAAGAAGTATTGAATACATTTAAATTTTAGATTTTCTGAATGCAAAAGTCATCCTTTAAAAGAATGTGTAAGAGAAACTTTTAAATACTTTAAGGTAATTAAGTCCACATTTATGCAATAATTACTTAATTAATTAGTGTATAAATACCATATCATCTTTTATAATATGGAGAATGTGTCACATGACATTTCCTTAAGACCGTAGAACTACCACATGGTATTTTTTCAAGGTCTTTGTAAACAAAACTATTGTTTTTTGAAGTTGTATGCTACTAATGAGTTGTCGCTCACCAATCGAGCTTGGTACTGATGACGATAGAGAGAAGCAATGGTGGATTTTATTGAATGAAAACAAGATACAATACGTGGATTATCGTTTGAGACACAATCTTCCTCCTCACACAAGATACAAGACATAAAATAGAACACTCGTCGCCCATCCCTCCCGACTTTATACTAAATCAAAGACGATGATGCCAGACCTGGGTATACAGACTCTTCTCGACTCGATTACAAGGTCCGCCCAATAAGCCTACGTAGACCGTT
>JAMKQA010007666.1:0-20294 GCA_024699735.1 Posidonia australis | reverse complement strand
GACAAAATAGGGCTACATAATGACCAAAGAGGTTACATAATCTGTGCCTTAGCCTTC
Organism: Posidonia australis; assembly: GCA_024699735.1. Classification (NCBI taxonomy): domain Eukaryota; kingdom Viridiplantae; phylum Streptophyta; class Magnoliopsida; order Alismatales; family Posidoniaceae; genus Posidonia; species Posidonia australis. The sequence continues at coordinate 20,237 of JAMKQA010007666.1, read as the reverse complement.
TTAAATACTAGGGCACCTAAATGGTCTAATAACCAAACTAACCCTGAAACAAAGACATAATTCAAGACATATTTACAACAAGTTGGTTACGGATTTGGCTGGTTGTTAGGATTCGGTTACGTGTTGTTATGGGTTGTTACAGTGGGTTGCCGGAATTTCACCTATAAAAGGAGCAGTAGTGTGAATTGTGGAAAAACAAAAGGAAGAAAAAAAAACAGAGAAAGAAGAGAGTAAGAGAGAGGGGGAGGAAGAGATAGAGAGAGAGTTCCTAGAAGAGAGAGGAGGTTCGCGGAGGTGAGGAGTTGGAATTTTCAACCTCTTCCGGCGAGCTACCAAAGCAAAGCGCATTACTAGGTATGCCCTTCTCAGAATTTTATTCACTTCAATTTTAGCTTCCTAGGACTCCCACTATCTTCCTTGATCGATTCCAACAAGGCGAGAGGCCTTCTTTGATCGGAATCAGCCCCCAGGCCTCGCTGGAGTCATTTTCTAGTGGCCTAGGTGGGGGTGCTGGTCCAGGGCTTGTCCTTGGTCCTAGAAGCTTAGGTTCTCCTCTCTAAACATCCCTCTTGCTTCTCCACTCCTCAAATTCCCTCTCCAGCCGTTGCGGAAGCCTCCACCAGAAGATCGCTGAAGTCGCTCCAGGTTGCCGTCGTCGAGGAAGATGACAGAAGCCAGTGAAGGGACGTGTGCTTCCTGCCTTGTCGTGCCTCTCTCAACCTCCAAGATCATTCCATGGCATGCCCCCAGTGCTCCAGAGTCTTCAGATTCAAGCCACGTGCCTTGGACAGCCACCACAGTCGAGCTCACCGGAGAAGGATCGTGTCAACGATGAGTTTGGTTCGAGGATGGGGGAAGTGTCCCATTCTCGCTTCTGGAAGTGGGGAAATGCTTCTCTCAACATGCCAAAGCCTCCTGGACCTCTGGATCATGCATCGTAGCCCTCCAGCTGCCCCCCTTCTTCTCCGATGTCATCATTAGAGTGCTCCAACAGCGACGGGGATGGACGGTCCATTCCCACCGTTAGATCTTCGATCCGGACCGGTGGATCATACTCTCTTATTCCCTTCTTGCTTCCCATGGGGTTTGATCTTAGATCAGACCATGGGATAGCCCTCTGGTAGTTTCTCCGGTGATCGTTGACAGCGGGGCTCCATCACTGGCTTCCGCCGTTTCTTTTTCTTCTTTAAAAAATGAAAATTAACTTTCTTTTAATAAAACTTCTGTAACTCTTGTCATCTTTCAGATAGGTCCTTTTTTCTTACAAGTAGGTCCTCTCTCTTACAGTTAGGTCCTTGCACACTTTTCTTTAAAACGTTTGAATAAAGTTTTAATTAAAAATATTGCAATGTGCCCCTTGAGCTTCCCTAATAATGTTTTCCAGGCTTGAAAATTGGACAAAAACCCCTAAGTTCATTAAAAATCATTCTGAATGCATATTTCTCTGTTCAAATTGCATTTAAACCCCTGATCTTCATTAAAATTCATTCTGAATGCATATTTCTCTATTAAAATTGCAAGGTAAACCTTCAGCATTCAAATATCTACACAGATGTGGTTTAAATTGCATTTTGACCCCTGAAATTTTCTGAAATTACTCTGAATGCATATTTCTCTGGTTAATTTGCATTTTAGCTCTTGAACTTTTTTGAAATTATTCTAAATGCATGTTTTGATGGCATAATTGCATTTGAACTCCTAGGAACCTTCAATTTGGTTAGAAATACACAGATTTGCACATTTGACCCTAGATTTCTCAAAATTACATGAAATGTGTATTTTATGTATTTTTGATGATTTAGTTCTAGAAATTCAACTTTCATTCAGAATTTGGGTCTTTTGCACAAAGGCCCATAGAATTCACTTTTTTACACTCTTACATGCATTTTGCATATTTTGTCGCACCATTTCATACAAATTTTCTTGCATTTTCTTCCTTACATCGTGCACACATTTCTAACCCTTTTTAAGCTTGGTTTTCTCATTGTTTCCCGTATTTTTTCCGATTTCCCCGTCTTCTGACTTGATTTGGCTTTCTATCGCCCGTGGGCGTACATTAAGAGGCTTAACAAAGCCGACATTTTCCCGAAAGAGGATTATTTTCCCCAATTTGATTTTCTTGGATTTCTTCGAGTTTCTACTGATTTACTTGACGCTTTCTGAGAATTTCTCGATTTTCACGATTTTCCGCATCACCCACGGGCGTACAGTAAAGCGGCATTCTCAATGCCTACATTTGTCCTTCGGATTAACTTTTTCCATTTATTTCATTTCTTCTCTTTGATTTGGCATGTTTTCTAGTCACTTTTAGCATGAGCAGTCAGAATAGGCAAGCACACACCCATTAGACCATTGGCATGTAGGAAACCTAGAAAGACCGAGTTTCTCGAGCGCATGGGGGTGCCTAATCCCTTCCCCATGCGTAACCAGAATCCTTACCCTTTTTTCCGGCCCGCATTCATTTGTGCATTATATCCATTAGGCACGGAGCACACATGTTTTCTGTATCTTGTTTGCTTCTTGGTTTCTTGTGTTAGGTTTTCCTCGTCTTTCCATTAAAAGACTAAGTGGCGACTCCTTTCCTTATCCTTTCTTATCTTCCCTTGGTGTTTCCGAGTCTAGTCTTCTTCTCCGGATTCACCATTTTCGTCGTGACCGTATCGGGACTCATCGTGTGCTTCCACGCATCCGGTAAAGGAGTGTCGTGTAGGGTTCCACTAGCATGGTCACAGTTGGCGACTGCTGATATTGCCATTGTAAAGGTTGTGTGAACTACAGGCATTATGGTTGGTACTATATCAGGGGCCTTGGATACTGATTTGGCTAAGGTTGCAGGAGTTGTTGATATTGTTGCTGGTGCTATGCTAGGGATTCTTAATACTAGCCTGACTGGTTTTGACATTGTCTTGGGTGTCTATGCTGATATTGGTGGTTCTTTTATCCTTTCCAACCTTACTACATTGAAATATGTGCCATGCCTTCTATGATTCCCTCTACAATGTGCTCAGTGGTCTTCTTCTTGCCTTTTCATTCAAACTCCAAGAAAGGTAACTCATCCCTGTTGTGAAGGACTTTTGCAGCACGTTGGTATAATTGGGGGTAGGTGTGGAAGTCCCCCACCAACAGGCCTACCCTAAGGGTTCCAATAGTATTTCTAGCTATGATTTCGACAACTTGGCTTTCAGGTATGTAGCATTTGTCCCTAGCTGCCATGTCTCTCCACCGACTGGCATAAGTGATAAAATATTCATTTGGCTTCATCTTTTCTACAGTGAGATCCCCAATCGTGGGCTTGTATGCACACAATGACTGTATTGGTTTAGGAATATTTCCTTCGTTGTCTTGAAGTTCCAAAGATCATATGTAGTGAGTGTGTCAAACCACTTCAATGCCTCACCCTCCAATGTCTTGAAGAAGAGATAGATAATGAGCCCTTGGTCATATCTGTAAGGCAACTCGTCCATGGTAAACATAGCTAGGTGGTTCCTTGTATCGCCTGTTCCATCGTACGTCCACATTTTTGGTGGCTTGAATCCTAGTGGTAGGCTGAAGTGGGGAAGCTTGGTGATGTCGAAACCAGTGGGTGCCGTTGAAGTTACTCCTGCTTCAGCTAGTGCTTCTGCAATCATCCTCTTGATATATGGGCCTGGGATGGTTGGTTGTCCATGGATTTGGTACCCCTAGGTTTGATGGTATTGGTACAGTTGAGGTGTATTATAAGGCAAAGAGAAGGGTGAAGGTTGAGGATAATATGGTTGCATAGCTGAGGGTAGCAAAGGTGGTTGGGGTGCCCTTAGGTAGTGTAATGAAGCGGGGCTCAATGATGGCCGAGAGATTTAGTGAATCGAAGGGTAATTGGGGGTAGTGGCATATGGTATTGGTGGACTTTGGTTATGAAAGTTGACAGTCAGGCTTGGCAGTACTATGAAGGCATTCCCTAGAGTAGGCAACGTAGGTGTGGTTAAGAGGCCTTGGCGTGGAGTTAGGAGAGAGGACCCAAGTGTAAGTGAGACTTGTGAATTCCCAGCCATCCCTATGGGGTGGTGCTGTGCCAGAAACTGGAGTGCCTAGTTGGTTGCTCCCTCAGGTAATCGGTGTGAGTCGACTGACGTTGGTCCCATCCCAAGGAGCATGTGTTCAAATAAGGCGTTGCATGGTTGGGAATATTCTGTTTCCTCTTCTCCCTCACTTTCCCCTTCGACGTGTTGCCTCGGGGCATCATTTGGAGTAGGAAACGTGGGGGTAGGGCCTCCAGACGAGTAATTATATGGTATAGCTTGAGGAAATTGGCAGCGTGACTTTTGTTGCATGAAGCCTGGAGTGCTTGGCTCTTCTACATATGACGTCAGAGTGATGAATAGGAACTCGTGTTGACTGCTACAACTATTGGCCTGAGTTGCAGAAGGTGAGGCAGTTGTTGTGCCTATTGTGGCTTGGACCGTGCATGATGCGGTTGTCATGTTGAAAGGGTCGACGTCGGGTCTCAACCACCCTTGCTGGACATCTAATAGCATTAACTGGCTTCTTCAATGATTCTTTTTTAACTATTAAGCTTTTGAATTTTAAATCTTGGATTTTTGTTTTAAAATTTGAATCTTCAACTTCAAATTTCAAATTTGATTTTTCGATTTTGAATTTGACTTTCAAATAATTGAATTTCAAATTTGATTTTTGGATTTTAAATTCTGAATTTCAAATTTTAAGATTTGATTCTGAATTTTGAATTCCAAATTCGATTTTTGAATACCAAATTCTAAATTTGAATTTCAAATTGATCTTTGAATTTCAAAATTTGAAGTTCAAATTGATTTTTCAAATTCTGAATTTTGAATTTTAAAATTTGAATTTCAAATTGGATTTTGGAATTTTAAATTCTGACTTTTGAATTTTGAAATTTGAATTTCAACTCTGATTTTGGTAGTCCAATTTTTGAATTTTGAATTTAGAATTTTGAGTCTTAAATGTCAAATTTGGAATTTCAAATTTCATACTTTGAATTTTGGGTTCTAACTTTTGAGTTTTAAGTTTGAATTTTGAATTTCAAACTTCGAATTTTAAACTTCAAATTTCAAACTTTAAATTTCAAACTCTTCAGGCTCTACCTTCTAACCTGCTACAAGTGTCTAAGAAAAGGAAAAAAAGAATTTATAGACTCTATGCAACACTACATTGTATCCCACTACAAATGTCTAGAAATGATAAAAAAATACAGACAATAATGCAATATAAAGAAAATGTTTACAACTCCCTTGATAAGGTAAATGGCAACCCAAAGATAGTACTGATATCCCTATAACCTACTATTGCATGCAAACACAAACTACCCTACAATCAAGTCAACCAGAGCATGTTTGCTTGACATTGACTATGGATATGGCATCAGGACTCGTCTCCAGTGAATACGACGGTAGAGGACGATATCGATTAGATAGTTAGTACGTGTGCTTGTCTATTCCAACAGCCATAATCTATCTTGGACAGATTAAATGTCAAGCAAACCTAATTAAGTAGACAACTTTAAAAGAAAATATAGATTTAAATTCGTTTAGATAGTCAATTAATGAATTAATTAACCTACATTCTCTCAACCTGTTGGGTTCCTACGGCAAGGGAGAGGCTGACTTCAAGGACTCTAGGGTTACACTCAATGGGATTTTGTCTTCTTCAGTATCACTCTTTGACCTTCCTTAGGGTCCACCAAGAGGATCTAGACTACGGGTTTCTCTCTATAAAGTGGGGCTCGCAACCCAAGATTCTATCCTTAAGGTTGGCCCTAGCAAACTACAAAGCAATAAATAAACAAGAAACAGTAAAGTTTCAAGTATCTACTAGGATATATTACTGACTTAGGGAGAGAGATGGATTCAGAAATATGCCCCTAGGACACCTTAAGTTCCCTAGACTAATAATCACAACCAAACATAGAGCATGGGTGAGCGACATGCACTGGCCTAGTTCACTCGACTTGGTTATTCAAACTAGCTAAAGATCCTTAAGGAACTTTAACTTTACTATAAAACAATTAGTTTCAGCCCTACTAGCGGACAGGAAATAAACCTAAAAATCATTAAAAAAAACTAAAAAAAAGAAAGTGGGCAAGATATTATCTTTTTTTTATTTTACTGATGACCTCGTTACTGCAAGCTTAAAAAAAACAACATAGACCAGAAAAAACTAGAAAAGCCTACAAGAAATAGTGTCATGTGCCACCACTAAATGCATTAGCACCTGACCACGTCACCGGTTGTATTGCCAGCGAGGCACAGTGCCTCTAAGATAGGCGGCTGAAGCGATAAGAGCCCTAATTACTAGAAAAAACAGAATAAAAGGTGTATTCGTCGTGAAATCCTAAGCGCATGACTTTCTAGACCTAAAACAACACCTAAATCGAAAAACCAAATGCAAATAAAGTAAAACAAAAAGAAAGGAAGAGATACTTACGTAGCACGGGGGATGGCTTAAACTGGTCCCACCGTGATTGACAATTTTCTGTAAATGGATTTTTGGTGTGTGATGTGATTGCCACTTGTCCTTTGATTTTGCACGCTGACAAGACACCTTGTGGGAGGTGATGATGGAAGGATGTGGATCCTTGGTTCACTAGATCGACAATAGGATGTCGTCTAGTGGCTTCATCGTTCTATGTAATCTTCCTTCCGTTCAAAACAAATAACAAAGAAAACAAAAATCCAGATTAGATCTAAGTGTAGTAAATGATGTTAAGAAAATAACAAATGACATAAACAGATGCAACTAACACTAACTAGGGAGTGGTTCCTTGCATGCATATGTCATGAGCTAATCTATGTCATGCAATGGATTTGTGTAATGAAAAATGCAATAATTGAAATGATACTCCCTTCACTCTCGTATGTTGTGGAGTGGATGAGGAAGTAGAGACCTGAACAGAGCTCTAGAAATGTTTGGCTAGGAATGGAACATGATCTCTAGGATCTAGGTTTTCTCTTGAGATTTCAGTAGGACTTTGCCTAGGTTTCTGTAACACCTGGGCTTGATTTTCTATGTTTATTCTAAACCATGAATTACTAGTATTATTTGAGTAATGGTTTATTTAATGTATAATCAATAATTTTGGTGGCTTGTGCTTGGGATGTTTTGATTCCCTAGTTGGTTTGGTTTTTTGGCTCTATGTGCTCTTGTGTTTGCACGTGGGACCTGTGTAGACCCAGTCAAAAATGACATAGTGGCCTTAGGATGCATGTCCCACTTTTCCTTTCCTCCTCTCACCTATTCTTTTTTTTTCTTTTTTCTTCCTCAACCCCACACATGACACCCCCCTTTTTCCCCCATCGTCTATCTTTCCCCCTCCTCCTTTTCCTTATCATCTTTCTTCCCTTCCTCTCCCCTTCATGGGTTCTTGTTTCTTCTCCACTAGAGGTCGGTGTATTGTCCCCTCAGCCAAGCTTTGCAGTGTGGATCGTGGGTGGCTACTAGCAGGGCGAAGGAGATAAGAGGGAGGGATGCGTGGAGGACGTTCGGTAGAGGAGGTCTTGGTGTTTAGGAGGGAGATGGAAGAAAGGTGCTTGTTGGTGTGACCACTAGTGGAGGGAGCATTGCCAGAGGCTGGGAGTCTCCGTGGGGATGATAATCTCACCGGAGTGTGGGAGGATCGCTAGAAAACCCAAGAGGTATGCGTCCTCCTCCTCTATTTTGTCTTGTTTTGGGCTCAAGGAGAATAATGGCATAAAAATGTTAAAATACATGATAAAATCATGAAAAATCATGAAAAATAATATGGATATATGGAATGTGATGTATGATGTGAATGTGTAGATATCATGCTAATTTGTTGAGGTTTTAATGGGATTTTTGGAAGAAATGCCATATCTGAGTTTTCAATGGGTTCTCCTAAGCTCAATGATTTTACAAATTAATATCTTGATGCATGAATATTGGATTTTCAATTTGTCTATAAGGTTTTGTTAATATCTCGAAAATTTACATACCAAGTTTTTCTCATGAGTTTTGGGAATGAAATTATGGGGCTTATGAATGGAATTCAGTAGTATTCTCCAGAGCAGATTCTATCTAAAAATTCCAAGTCTGGTAGTTTTGCACAATTGTTTCTTGACTTATATATGTTGAAATGTGGATTTGTTTGAGCGGTTTTGAAGTAGACACAAGAGTCTACATCCCATAATTATTTCAGAATTTTATGGACTGATTTATAGAGGTTTTCTGATAGCAATGTGAAGGTTATGATTCTGGGCTCAATTCTGAGCTTCCTACATTCATTAATTGATATCTTGATGCACATTTCATGGAATTTAGTTCTGTTTGTAGAGTTTTGTAGTAGACTTGAGAATCTACATCTCATATTTATTTGATGGATTTATGTGATTCATTGTTGGTGGAAATGGCTTGATTTCAGTGGGTTGATTTCCTGGATTTTTGGGAAATAAAATCCATGTTAAATGTTGATTTACGTATGGACAATAGGATTATTTGTTTAAATGGTGATTTTGGGATTTTATGATAAATATCCTGATTTATTGTGAATGGAATAGATTTTATGAAATTAATTGGAATTCATGTTATAAATGTGGTTTTTTATTATTAAGAAAGATGCATGATATTGCAATTGGCATGTATTAAAGTGTATTTTGCATAAATGAGATAATAGTTGTGATAAAAAAATCATTGTGAATGCAAAGAAATGTGGTTTTCTACATGAGACCCAATGGAAATGAGAATGATTGGATTTTATGGTTTTGGGCATGAGTCCCATGAATATGCATTATGGATTTTTAAGGAATGATGTTTTGTGAACGGAAAGGTTTTGAAAAGTGGTTTTGATGAAAAAACCACATGTTTTGAAAATGATTTCTGATATAGTTTCTGATCTACGAGTTTGAGGTGTCACAATATGGTATGGAACCAATTGTCAGACATGATCGTGGTTTTCGAGTTTGGGGCGATCGTGAGATGCCAAAGTACCCCACTTGTGACGATGTAAGCTGGGTCTAAGGATTTGAGACCTAGGTGTCCGAGTCACTGATGGTGTAGACTGAGCCAAGGTATATGAACCTGGTTGTTTGGGTCATCGATGGAACATTAGGAAAAGATGTATTCTCGTACTTTTGGAAAATAAATTGTTAAGACTTGTTAGCCGAGGTGGTGTTACCCTATACGGAGAGTTTCACTGTGGCAGTGCAATGTAGTAGGGGAATTGATGTCCTCACTGGCTGCTTGTGCACTCAATTACCTCTGATCAAGGTAACACTAATGAAAATAAATGTAAATTGTGTGGTTTTAAACTAAAATCAAACTTGACATTTTGGCGTGCAGTTTTAGCTAGATTCTAGTAGAAAATGATAATTGTGATTTAAACCAATTACCAGTCGTATGGTTTTGTTTCAAGCCTTGTGAGGCCTTGTGGTTTTAGGCTAGATCTGGTTGAGAATATGGTTTCTTGAATGCATAATTGATTTGAAAAAATGCATGACTTTGAGGAAGGAAAATGATTAAAAAGGCATGGTTTTGAAGATGATTTCTTGTTACTTTTAGTTCAGGATTTGTGGTTTTCATGAGATTTGCGAAATGATTTTTATAAAGATAGAAAATTAGAGTTTTTGCATGGTTTTCACGGTTGGGTGTGTACTGGGCTTTTGGTTTTGGTTTTGTTTGGCTTTTCAAGCGCATAGCATGGTGTAGTCCGGTCACCAGTGTTGGAGTTCCAGAGTCACTAGCCACACACCGTTCCTGGGTAGGTTTTTCCCTAGTTATTTTGAGTATTGTAAATTACTATATTTAGGGGATTGATGCTATTTAGGTAGCATTCCCAGGTTCGAGGCGTTATAGAGTGGTATCAGAGCCTTAGTTCATTAAGGTGCACCAACTTGGTAGGTGTCCAATATAGTGGCTTAGTGGGACTGCACAAGTAGCATAGCTACACCTGATTTTATTTATTTGTTTGCTTGTTTGTGTTTGGCAGGTAGATGAGGAGAGACCATGAACGTGGTAAGACCCTTACGTCTGACTTAGGTGTTGAGGAGGGCAATGCTTGAAGGGGCATGCGGTAGGAGTTTGGTGAGATGATGTAGGGCTTTGTCCAGTCCTTTTGCAATAGCAAGGATGAGGCAAAGCGAGACCCATAGGTCAAGCAATTTCTCCAACTAGGCATGCCGACTTTGGATGGGCACAACACACTAGAGGAGTGTGAGGCTTGGTTCTAGGAGGTAGAGAAGATCCTAAAGGAGATCGAGTGTCCATCGGAGAAGTGGGTCTGGATAGCCACCTTTCTGCTCAAGGGCCTTACAGATCAGCGGTGGAGGGCTACGCACCACACAAAGTATCAGAATATGGACCTACTGATGATCTCATGGGAGGACTTTCGGGAGGTGTTTTACAAGCAGTTCTTTCCAAAGCACGAGAGGGACAAGCTAGATAGAGATTTTAGGAACCTGAAGTAAAGGAATTTGTTTGTGGTTGAGTACGAGGTAGCCTACCTTCGACTACAGCAGTTTTCTCAAGCTATTGTCTCTGACAAGACCAGAGCCAAGAAATTTGTGGAGGGGCTCAATCCAACCCTGAGATCGAGAGTGATTGGCTTTCGATGTCAGACTCTGATGAATGCCATTGAGCTTGCCAGCCACTACGAGGATGAATGTTGTCTGCTTCAGGAAGAATACCCGAAGAAAGAAAAGGAGAAGAAGTTCACCTAGAGGCCTTTTGTCTCTAGAGTGTCGAGTTTTGGGAGTTCAAAGAGCTCCAAGAAGAAGAGGAAAGAGCGGTCTACCATTGGTAAAGAAGAAAGTGTTGGATTCAGCAAAGTTAGGTCGAGTAGTGGCCCGAGAGGACCTTGCTACGTCTGTGGTAAGAAAGGTCACATAGCAATGTAGTGTTGGCACTGGCAAAAGAAGAGCTTAAAGGAAGTGGTATGCTACAACTATGGGAAGTCTGGATATTATTAGAAGGACTATCCCAATCCGCCAAAGCCAACTGATAATGTACCCCGTCAACCCATCAAAGGTAGGGTATTCACCATTGCTGCCCCAAATGTTGGTCTATCAAGAGATGTTGTAGAAGGTACAGATTAGTAGTGGCCTTGTAATTTGAATCCTTTCTTGTGTTGTGGATCCTATGTATTATCAACATTATATTCTATACTAATGACTATGATTATGATTATGGTTATGTGGTGGATGTGTTGATGTTAGGATTTCCTTGTGGCTGATCGAATGGCCCAAGTCTTATTCGACTCTAGGAGTTTGTTCTCGTTAGTCTCTAAGTCATTTGCAACTGACATCGAGACTACACCAACTAGGTTGGCATTCCACCTAGATGTAGTCACTCCATTGGGAGAGCACAGTCTGGCATGGAGATATTTGAAACTAGTGGATATTCAGTTGGGTGACAGGAATTTTTAGGCCAACTTAATCTTGATGGACATGTAGGATTATGATGTCATCCTAGGGATGGATTGACTAACGCAGCATTCAACCATGATTGATTATGCCAAGAGAAGAGTTTTGGCAGAGTGTCCAGGTCAAGGCTTGTGTTGTGTAAGGTACCAAACCGGGCGAGCCTAGGAAAGTGATATCTGCAATTAAGGCCTATCGTCATTTGGCAAAGGACTGTGTAGGCTACTTGGCCTATGTGACTATTTCTACTTCACCTGTGTTTGGAGTTTAGGATTTGCTAGTGATACAGGAGTATCATGATGTATTCCTAGAGGAGTTGCCTAGTATGCCACCATATAGGGAAATAAAATTTGTGATTTATCAGGTGTTGGGATCAAGTCCTGCTTCAAAAGCTCCATACAAATTGGCACCTACTGAGTTGAGAGAGCTCCACAATCAGCTGCAGGAACTAATGGACATGGGATTCACTAATCTTAGTGTGTCACCTTGAGGGGCATCGGTACTATTCGTCAAAAAGAAGAATGGTTCACTTTGGTTGTGCATTGACTACCGAATGTTGAACCAGATCACTATCAAGAACAAATACCCACTGCCCAGGATTGATGATTTGTTTGATTAGACATAGGGAGCATTTGTCTTTTCCAAAATAGACATTAGATCTAAGAACCATCAGCTACAGATCAGGAAGCCAGATGTGCAGAAGACAACCTTTTGTACCCGTTATGGACATTACGAGTTTCTGGTTATGCCATTCGAGTTGACAATGCTCCAACTACCTTCATGGACTTGATAAATAGGGTATTTAGGCCCTATTTGGACTAGTTTGTAGTCATCTTTGTGGATGATGTCTTAGTATATTCTCCAAATGTTTAGACCCACTAGAGGCACTTAAAGACAATGTTGGAGACATTGAGGTAGCATCAGCTTTATGCCAAGTTCTCCTAATGCGAGTTTTGGCTAGAAGAGGTGCCTTTCCTTGGTCATACCATCTCAGGGGAAGGCATCAAGGTGGATCCAGCTAAGGTGGAGGCAGTTAGCATCTAGGCCAAACCGAAGACTGTGATAGAGATTAGGAGTTTTCTCGATTTGGTAGGATATTATCAGTGATTTATTTAGGATTTCACTAAGATTACTGCACCTATGACCAAATTGACTAGAAAAGATATGCACTTTGCTTGGGATTGGCAGTGTAAGGAGAGCTTTGATGAGTTGAAGATTCGTTTGGTTTCAGCCCTAGTTCTGATCTTACCATCGGGGAGTGGTGGTTTCACAGTCTACAGCGACACTTGTGGGATCAGTTTGGATTGTGTTTTGATGCAGCATGGTAGGATGGTGGTGTATGCCTCACATTAGCACAAGGATCATGAGAATAATTATCCCACCCATGATTTGCAGATGGCAGCTGTTGTGTTTGCCATGAAATTTTGATGGCATTATCTATATGGCGAGTAATTTAAGGTGTATACAGATCACAAGAGCTTGAAGTATATTTTCACATAGAAGAATCCGAACCTAAGACAGAGGTGCTAAGTGGAGTATCTCAAGGATTATGATTTCAACCTGTCGTAACACTTAGGAAAACAAATGTGGTTGCTGATGCTCTGAGCCAACGCACTCATGTCATGGCTAGCTTGATGATTAGAGAATGGAAATTGCTAAGGGGACTAGTGGAGTGCAAACCTTAGAGACAGTCCTAGGGAGCTACCAAAGTTTTGTTAGCCAACTTGTCTGCTCGCCCAAAGATGATTGAGACGATTGTTACTACTAAGCAGTATGATTCTTTTGTGCTAAAGATCTAGAGGATGCTGGAAGCTAGGAATGCACCACACTTCTTAGTTGGAGTAGAAGGTGGGTTGAGATACAATTTGAGGTTGTATGTGCCTAAAGTGAAAGGAATCAAGAATAGCCTACTTGATGAAGCCTATCGCTCCAAATACACCATTCATTCAGAAAGCACTAAGATGTACAAAGATCTGAAAAGGAATTTCTAGTGGCCTGGAATGAATAGTGAAATTGCTAAGTATGTGGCCAAGTGTACAATCTGCTAGATGATAATGATTGAGCACCAAAAGCTTGGAGGAACTTTGCAACCTCAGGACACCCTGTATGGAAGTGGGAGAATGTGTCGATGAACTTTGTTATTGGATTGCCCAAGACAAGGAAGAAGAATGATACTATTTGGATAATTGTGGATTTCCTGACGAAATCGACACATTTCTTGCCTATGAGGGTGAATCTTCCCTTGACTTGACTGGTAGAGTAGTATGTAGCTAAGATTGTTTGGTTACATGATGTCCCTGTGTCTATTGTGTTTAACAACGGCACAAAGTTTATTTTGAGGTTCTAGGGAGCACTCCAAGAGGCAATCGGTACAGTGTTGAATTTCAGTATAGCCTTTCATCCCCAGATTGACAGCTAGACTAAGAGGACCATATAGATACTGGAGGACATCTTGCAGGCCTACACTCTTGACTTTTTTGCTGGGAGGACCATCTTCCTCTGATAGAGTTTGCATATAATAACATTTACCATGCTAGCATTGGGATGACCCCTTTTGAGGTGCTATATGGTAGACCTTGTACGACACCCACTTGCTGGAGGTGAGGTGAATGAGAGACAGATTGTGGGCCCTCAGATCGTACAACAATACAAGGGCAAGATGGACTCGATTAGGAAGAGGTTGTTGGCTACCCAAAGCAGGTAGAAGAGCTACGCAGATTGGAGGCAAAGACCTTTGGAGTTTGAGGTAAGAGACTTTGTTTTCCTAAAAGTATCACCAACTAAGTGTGTAACACAGTTCAGAAAGAGAGGCAAGTTGAGCCTTGGATATATTGAACTGTATCAGATTATCAAGAGGATTGGTGAGGTGGCCTATAGATTAGATATGCCTCCAAAGTTGGCTAGTGTGTATAGCGTCTTCCATGTGTCCATGCTAAGGAAGTGCTTGGCTAATGGATCTTAGGTGATACTAGTGCAGCCAGAGGAGCTACAGGAGGACCTATCTATGATAGAGAGTGCAGTGCAGATACTAGACAAGAAAGAACAAGTCCTCAAAAATACAGTGATTCCATTGGTATTAGTTCATTGACAACACCATCGTAAAGAGGAGGCTACCTAGGAGCAGAAGGTGGACATCTAGGGACAGTACCCCAACTTGTTTTGCCAAGGATGAATTTCAGGATCGAAATTCTTATAAGGAGGTAGGATTTAACACTTGGGACCGATTATCCACGCTTATTCAAAATCGTGAATTATTAGTATTGTTTGAGTAATGGTTTATTTAATGGATAATCAATAATTTTGGTGGCTTGTAGTTGGGATGTTTTGGTTCCCTAGTTAGTTTGGTTTTCAGACTCTCTATGCTCCTGTGTTTGCACATGGGACTGTGTTGACCTAGTCAAACTTGCCATTGTGGCCTTAGGATGCATGCCCCACTTTTCCTTTCCTCCTCTCACCTATTTTTTTTTCTCCCCCACGCCTACATGTGACACCTGGCTTTTTCCCCCTCTTCTTTCTTTCCCCCTCCTTTTCCTTCTCATCTTTCTTCCATTCCTCTCCCCTTCACAGGTTCTTGTTTCTTCTCCATTAGAACTCGACATCTTGTCCCCTCAATCAGGCTATACGGCGTATATTGCGGGTGGCTGCTAGCAAGGTGGAGGAGATAAGAGGGAGGGATGGGTGGAGGAGGCTCAATATAGGAGGTCTTGCTGTTAGGAGTGAGATGGAAGAGAGGTGCTTGTAGGTGTGACAACTAGTGGAGGGAGCGTCGCTAGAAGCCAGGAGTCGTCGTGGGGAGGGGAAGCTCACCAGAGTGTGGGAGGATCGTTGGAAAACCCAAGAGGTATGCGTGCTCCTCCCCTATTCTATCTTGTTTTGGGTTCAAGGAGAATAATGATATAAAATTATAAGATGCGTGATAAAATCATGAAAAATAATGTAGATGTGTGGAATGTGATCTATGATGTGAATGTGTAGATATCATTCCAATTTGTTGAGGTTTTAATGGGATTTTTGGAAGGAATGCCATATTTGAGTTTTCAATGGGTTCTCCTGAGCTCAATGACTTTACCAATTAATATCTTGATGCATGAATATTGGATTTTCAATTTGTCTATAGGGTTTTTGTTAGAAACTAGAGATTCTACCCACCAAGTTTTTCTCATGATTTTTGGGGATGAATATATGGGGTTTGTGAGTGGAATTCTGTGGGTATGTTTCATAGTAGATTCAGTTTGAAAATTCTGAGTCTAGTAGCTTTGCACAATTGTTTCTTGAGGTATATATGTTGAAATGTGGATTTATTTGAGGGGTTTTGAAGTAGACTCAAGAGTACACACCCCATAATTATTTCAGAATTTTATGGACTGATTTATGATGGTTTTCTGATAATGTGAGGGTTATGGTTTAGGGCTCAATTCTGAGCTTCCTACCTTCATAAATTGATATCTTGATGCACATTTCATGGATTTAGTTCTGTTTGTGGGTTTTTATAGTAGACTTTGGAGTCTACAAACCATATTTATTTGGTGAATTTATGTAATTGATTGTTGGTGGAAATGGCTGGATTTCAATGGGTTGATTTCTTGGAGTTTTGGGAAATAAAACCCATGTTAAATGTTGATTTATGTATGGACAATAGGACTATATGTTTAAATGGTGATTTTGGGATTTTATGATAAATATCCTGATTTATTTCGAATGGAATGGATTTTATGAAATTAAATGGAATTCATGTTATAAATGTGGTTTTTGATTATGTAACAATGCCAACGCAAAGGGAGTGACTAATAGGGCCACGGTGAGGAGGGGTGAGTCCGAGGAACGAGAAGCTTGACTCGAAAACACCGAAAAACACATAAAAATAAAACAAAATGGATAAGGGGAGTTGCCACCTAGTCTATTCAACAGAAAGATGAGGAATATTGGAAAAAGCACAATACGATGCAACAAGCAATTGAAAACAAATAAAAGAATTGACTCCAATGCCAATGGATAATACATAGGTCATTACAAGCAGAGAAATGGGTAAGGACTCCTGTTATGTACGGAGAAGGTATTAGGCACTCCCGTATGCTTGATGAATGAGTCTTTTTGTGCTTTTCCGCTTGTATGTGTGGTAACTGCGAATGTATACTTGTTTATGTCTAAGATAGATGCATGCTTCATGCCATGCGAAAACAAATGAAATGCTTAAGGTAATAACCATGCAACCTAATGCTCAGCCATGCTATATGAGTTCTAAATCAACAGACCACAAGAGCTCGACACAGTAAACATCCTTGACCTAAAGATGGGAAAAAAAACGATACGTGCAATATTCGAGACATTATGTTAGTATGAATGCTATTCACTGTACGCCCTTGGGCGATATGCAACAAGTAATGTATGAAAATTGATTTGGGACATGCTGTAGGCGATTACGTCGATTACTATATGCCTTTGGATGATATGCAATATAAAATGCGTGAATTTCATTGATATATGCCTGAATGGGCACAATGTTTAATGCTATGTAGATACGGGTAGAATAAGGAAAACACTGATCAAATCTTATTAACTTGAGTCAAACATTGACATTTGTAAATCAGTGACAAGGAATGCTTAAGATGATATGCAAGGTCAACGGAGGTTTATGTAGAATGTCAATATGCTCATAGCATACGTCATCCAGCAACCAAGTCAAACAGGGTATTTCTCTGTCGTCGCCTATTTGTGTGGCGTCAGATCTCGCCGCCGCACCATTGGGCGATGAGGGGCGTTGCCTTTCAGTCTGATGGCACGTGCCCTAGACTGATCCAACAATCTAGATCTATGTTGGACAGATCAAACATCAAAGAAGTCTATTTAAGCAATCAGGTTTCAAAGAAAACGTCGATTTTAACAGATTTAGATATTTATTTAATGGCTTGATTAATCCGTGTTCGCTCATTCATGTGGGTTCCTATGGCGAGGGTGAAGTCGACTTCAAGGGTTCTAAGGAGCACTCAATAGGATTTGGGCTTATTGATACCACTCCTTGTCCTTCATTGGGGTCTACCGAGAGAGACTAAACTGCAGGTTTGCTTCTCTAAAAAGGGGCCTGCAAACTAAGATTTTGTCCTTATGGGTTGGTCTTAACAAACTACAAAGCAATAAATAAACATCAAACAACAAAATGTCAAGCTTCTACCAGGGTTTGTTATAGACTTAGGGAGAAAGGTGAAGTCTAAAACAAGCCCTTAGGACACCAATGGTTCCTTGACCTAGTAATCACAACTGAGACAGAGTATGAGTAGGCGAGTTGCAGCAACCCGGGTTTGCTCTACTCAGTTAGTCAAACCAAATTGAGGAACCTAAGGAACTATAACCTTGTTGTCAAGCAATTAGTTTCTATCCTAGTGGTGGACAGAAAGTAACCCTAGAAACTGTTAAAAAGCCATAATAAATAGTGGACAGTAATATTCTCTATTTTTTTTAATTAGATTGCTACTGCAGGCAATGAAAAATCAGCACAAGTAATAAAAAAAACAAAGCCTGTAGGGAAAAATGTTCTGAGGACCATCAGTCGCTTGCCTGATAGGTGCCTGTCCTCGTCGCCTATGGGCCAGGCGGCGAGTTCAATCGCCCCTCATTATGGTGACTAAAGGTCGTCATCCTCCTCTCGCATTTATGGACTGTCTTAGGGTTTCAGAACTAGTTTCTTTCCTCTCTCTTCCTTTCTCTCTCACGTTAGCATGGGGGTCTAGGGTTTTGGCATTGGGTTTAGGCTCTCTTTCTCTCTCTCACACATTCTTGCTCTCTCTCTCTTTTTCTTTTATGGACCAGGGTTTTGTGAGACGTGGGTGTGGTTTTACTAAATGGGTTGCTTCTCTCCCTTTCTCTTTTTCTCTCGTATGGTGGATTGTTGGACATGGTGCACTGCATGGGTCACTCCTCTAACTCTCCTCTCTCTTTCTCGTATGATGGGACTATTGGACATGGTGCACTACATGGGTTACTCCTCTCCCTCTCCTTCTCTCTCTCGCATGGGTAGCTAGGTGTGGTATTTGTGGATGGTGCTCGTGTTAGGGTGTGTTGTGGATGGAGCTACAAGCCAAGGATTCCTCCTATCTCTCTCTCCCTCTCGTGCATGGGTGTTGGACGTGGCGATACGATGGCTGGTTGGGTTCACGAGTTGGACGTGGAGGCTATTGTGGGTGATGGGTTGTGCGGTGGCTGGTTGGTGTTGTTCATGTGGAGGCGAAGGACGGCAGTTGTACTTGGTTGATGGTTGTTGAGGCGTGGCTTTACTGGGTTCGCGTTGTGGGAGAGGAGGACAGGTGAGGTGGCGAGAGGTTGGGTTCTCGGCTGCCATTTGGAGAGGAAGAGGAGGATGACCGTCGTGGATGAGGGGCTATGGAGGAGGGTCGATGTTAGGGCTTGGTTTCGTGGGTGGTGGTGGGAGGCTCGGGCTGGATGGCTTTTGGCTCGAGGGAGGAGGACGTTTAACAACGCTGCGGCTGGGCTCAAGCCAGAGGGAGGCAGTTGGGTTGCTATCGACGTATGCACGTGAAAGAAGAAAAAGGCACCGTAAAACCTTGTAAAACACTAAAATGCATGGGAAGAATCTCGTAGATAAACGGGTGATCGAAGGTTATGTAGTCAAGGGCTTACCTATGCGAAAGAGGGGTGGTTGTCTCCCCCGGTGTGTGTGATCGACGGGTTTCCAACGTTCTGGTTGGCCCTGGTTGGAGCGGCCCTTCGGGCTACCTCTCTCCCTCCTTGCGCGGTGCTTGGGATTGTGTTTGGTCGGGCTGGACAGCTGTTGCTGGACGTGGAGGCTGGGAGGTGTGCCTGAACCCTAGGGTCCTCTCCTCTCTTCCTCTCTTCTTGGATGATAGGGTTCTCTAGGATTTTGCTGCCTCTTCCTCTCTCCTCCCGTTAGAACTCTCCTCCTCTCCCTTACGTACGTGAATAAATGGGTATTTAAAGGGAAGGGTTTGCATGTGGGACATAGGATGTGTTTGGGTGTGAATGAGTGGTGAGAATAAGATTAGGATTATGGATTTGGTTTAGGTTGGGTATCGGGTTATGTGGGATTTGGATGGGTTTAAAGGGATAGGATTTGGGTTGGGTCTATGATGTGGATTTATTATTCTTTGGTTTCTGTTCATTTTTATTTTTCTAGGTTTGATTTAGATATTATTTTTTATGTTTAGTGTAGATTTTATTTAGTTAGCTCTAATGGTGGTTCGGTTTTATTTTTATTTATTTTCTTGGGTTTTGTTTAAATTTGGCCTTAGTTTATTTTATTTTTTAGGTTTATGCTTAGGTTTGTCTCAATTTATTTATTTTTATTTTATTATTTTAGGTTTGGTTTAAGTTTGGCTTTATTTATTCCTTTTAGGTTTGATGGCCTTAGTTCTGTTTTTGGGTTATTTATCCTTTTAGGTTTAGGTTCCATTTTATTCTTTTAGGTTCACTTTTATTTTAGGTTTACGTTTTATTTTGATTCTAGTTTATTTTCAGGTTTAGGTTTGACTTTTGTTTTAGTGTTGTTTATTTTTAGGTTTAGGCTTAGGTTTTAGGGTAGGTTTTGGTTCTTTTGGGTTTAAAGGGTCAGGTTGGGTCTACCGCAGCTAGAGCATGATCTGAGAGGTCTGCTGCCAGCACTACAAGAAAAATTAGATTTTGCGAGGACAAGCAGCGAGGACTTAGCGAGGACATGTCCTCGTAAAAGTCTAACGAGGAGATATAGCGGGGATCTTGCGAGGAAATGTCCTCGCTTAAAGTTAGCGAGTAGGTAGCGAGGACATTCCTCGTTAGTGTCCTCGCTAATTCCGTTATAAACTACCTCGACGCAGGTTCTGCCCCTTTGTTTCTTAACCTAAAATC
>JAMKQA010007665.1:0-16271 GCA_024699735.1 Posidonia australis | reverse complement strand
GAATAAGATTGGTCCCATTTCTCGAGGGGCACAAGTTGCCTTTCGTCAGACGGGTCTGACAGACAGGGCGGCGTGGGCTGAGTAGAAATTTCAGCCGCGAATGGAGCAGCATTAAGTGTGGACGGGACAGAGTTAAGGGATGAACAGCCCCGCTCTAGTAAATTTACTAACTCACCCTCAATATCATCATCCATCTCGCCTAAGTTTACATGCGAGATAAAAACATTTTGAACAGTAGGGGGAGAGTATCGAGAATACCCCCATACATTTCCCGAGGCATCAGAGGGAGCCAGGACATCTCCGCTGCGAGAACACTGTGCTTCTCGCCGCGAGCCCACCGGCGAGCACAAGGTCGCCGGAAAACGGGGTACAAAGACTGGGTCAAAAAACAACTCGTCTGAGCTGGGAGGCTCGGGATAGACTCCCAGATGAGCACAACCAACTACTAAAAAATGTTCCACAGCAGTAAGATTAGGCAGGCTCATAACCGAAGCAAGGAAAAAATCTAGATCTACAGATCCTGCTGGGGCAAAGAATCCCAGATGCAAAGAAATCAACATCACAGAAGTAAACCAGGAAGGCGATAAAGATCTGCCGATAAACATGCAATCCACCACAATATAAGAAGCAGCCAAAAAATCAGTGTGTAAGCTAACCCTGGCACCAAGATATAGCACCAGATCCCTCGATCTGGGTGACCTATCAGAGACAAAGGGCAGTCCCTTCCAGAGGCCAACCATGGCGTCCCGACCACCCGAATCTGATCGGGACACAAGGGGAGAGGCCGCCTTGCGTTTACGGCTTCCCGGAACACACACGAGCTTAGGGGTAGATGTTACCAGTTGGTTGGGGGAAACCCTTACGGAGCCCTGAGGGAGGGCCGCCGCATAGGAATGTCTTTGGCAGGACCGGAGAAAGTAAGGAGCATGCCCCCCCGTAGAAGCGCTGCGGCCGGAAGCTCGTCTCCCAGAAGGAGCCATCACCGGGAAACCCTCTCAGCGTTAGGGTTCGGAAGCACTGTAGCAAGTAGGGATGACGGAAATCGCGAGAGCTAAGAGAGAGAGAGAGAGTAGAGATCCCAAAAGTTGATAATCTGGCCTACAGTTGTAGATCTAGAATATTACTCAGGCAATGTGAATTTAGGTTGTGTGAATAAAGACTTAAGGCGTTGAGGGAATTATGAGATTTAGTTTTAAGTGAATGGATAGTGTGCAAAAATTGAATGATTGGCATTTGCCTCACCTTGCTCAATGTAAATCCACCCCTGGTATTAGCCGATATATTTTAGGATTCTTTGCATATGTACATTTTAAAACAACCAAAACTGCAAGTGTACCCTTATGTTTTAGCATATAATTGGTGTACCTTTGTATTCTTGGTCTGTTATATAGGTTCCTTTTTATATGTTTTGTGGAATTTGTATTTTCCAACAAATCTCAAGGTTTTATCATATACTTTTTTAATATCTAGATTTCTTCCAAATCATTTCTAATGAAGGTCTGTTAATTACCATAAAAGAATTTTGTTATGATCATCACATGCATATTCTAGAATAAAAGATTAAAAAAATATACATAATAAATTCATGTACCAATGCTAAACAAGAAAAATGATTTATATAAACTCATACATGCTCGAGTATACTATCGAGATTAATATATTGATGTGATATTGATCACTCGACTTAGTTTAAAGGTGATTCATCTTGGACAATTGACTTGAAGACCAAGTAGAAGAGAATCAGGTCTGAATAGACATTATGCCTTGGGCGATCGACTTAGAGACACTAGGGTGATCAACTAGATAAGTTATGGGACAACATTTGCGATGAATGACGCAAAGTCCTCCAACACTACTCATGTATGCTTGAGTATAATGTCGAGATTAACATATTGATGTGAGATTAGTCGTCTGACTTGGTTCAAGGTTGGACTATCCTAGACAATTGACTTGAAGACCGAGTAGAAGAGAATCAAATGCAAACCAACTCTAATTGGAACCAATGAGTAGCACCACATGGGCCGAGGGGTTGTCTCTGTTTTTGATATGAGTGATCCGTGGACAAGAATTGTCGGTGGCAATCAAAGAAACATGGCTTGCGACAATATTCAAGTTGGAATGACTTTGTGCATTCCAAACAATAAGGACAACTTTTCTTTCTATGCATGCTCCAACCAAACAACATCCCATACGTAGGGAAATCACTAATATTCTAAAGTAAGGCAACCTTCTTGTTGAAAGTTTGTCACTTGTTGTGTCGTATATGTCCACTCCAATGTCCCAAAGCATCTTCAACTCATTTATAAGAGGTCTCAAGTACACATCAATATGTTGTCTAATGTGACTTGGTGTACGACCCTCAAGTCGCTACCACTAAACTTAGCAACAATTTTCTATTTTTAATCATTTTTTATTCTTTATTATTAACCAACAATTACATTAATAATGTAACTAAGACTATGTACTCTCAACAATAAAATAAAACCACTAAACAACAGAAATAAAACTAAACTAACACTCACTTAGATCCTTGATGTGTGGCGGCGTGACTCCTCCTATATGCACTATCAATTAACAGCTACTATCTTGTATTTGCCAAAACACGCAAAACAAAGCACACGTAAGTGACCACTCAACGGTCACACAACACACACCTTACCTACAACTTAGCATTCTATGCCGAGGACAGCCAAGTGCAGGCATCACACTAGGATGCCGTCAAACTGAAAGGACAATCTACCGACGCTCAACACACAAGCACTGGCATCCCTCTCAGATGCCGCAACACCAAACCAAGCAGTCTACCATTGCTCGGTAGGCCATAAAATCACGAAACCATGCCTTAAAAATCATTCTTTTCTTTTCCTTTTCAGAACCATGTGCATGCACTTTTAAAACCTTTTATGCATGTCGAGAAGGTTACACTCACCATCTCAAGCCCAAAATCACACCAAAGCACAACTACAGAGACTCTGCATTGCACAACATGGTCTCCTTTGGACTCAAGCACAAAACCAAACCACGGAGTCTCTGCTCCGAAACCACGAAGTCACCGCTCCCAAAACACTATGCCTTAACATGCGCCAAAGCCACTACCTTTTTTAGACCTAGAGCCTGATTTCCTGAACCAAGACTCCACACAAACAGATGCACAAATAGTGTGTCGAACTGCCCGACACCAAGCAGACAACACTGGCCACAAGCAGTCCACCAAGGAGCGACTACGACTTCTTAATACAAGATCGGGGACTGAATCGACAGACCAAAATGAAACGGTCCCATAAACCTGAGCTCAGAGTATTAGATCGATAGACCGAAAAATCACTTGGTCGACCGAAAACCCCTGATTCGGCAGTCTGGAAACGTTCGGTCGACCGAATCAGGAATTCTGTCAACACCCAAGGCTTTGAGAATGGCATACCGAATAAATTTGGTTGACCAAATCAGGGTTCAAGGGGACAATCTACAACAAAATGGGCATACCAAATCAAGCGACTGCAGGACACCCAAAATGGGATCCAAAGCCCAATCCTACAAACCACCAATCCAAACCATGAAAATAATATATCAAAATGAAGATTTCGACGAGATTTTCCAAACTAGACAAGCAACACTAATATCTATCAAGTGGATCTCAAGAAATCAATAGAAAATACAAAGGAGGCATTATTCTCTCCAAATCATAAATCGGCCATAAATGACCGACAAATGCACAATAAATTTTAATAAAAGTACTAAAATTACCAGCATACTAACATGCACCTATGGTACAAATTTGGAACCAAAATAAAATCTACGGGGTGCGTGCCTCTACCGAAGATTTAGTGACGTGAGACAGACGACGACGCTCCTCCTCCAACCATGAGCTGCTCCTCTCCTCCACGCGACGACGATAGCACAGTGGAGGTTGTGTGCTCCCTTCTCTGGCCATCCTCTCTCTCTCTCTCTCTCACATCTCACCCCTCTCTCTCTCAGTCTCTCCTCCCCCAACGAAGAAGAAGAATAAGAAGAAGAGGAAGGAGTGGGGTGGGGCCCTAGAAAGAGAAAAGAAAGAAAAGAAAGAAGGAAAGGAAAGAGAAAGAAGGGAAGGAAAGAAAGGAATCCGCAAGCACGAAACCAGACCACATGACCATCCACGTCTATGTGACTCGTGTAAACCGAGATCTGCCACTAGAGCACAAAGCGAACCCTCAAAACTCCTACGAGGGTCGACACAGCACCTGAACTACATCACACCAAAAAGGCCAGAAACCCACTAATCTAGTTGTAAGATACTATGAAAGCTGCGTTTTCCACTAAACGCAGGGAACCAACATCTAATGACTCAGAACTCCATTAAAATATCTAGCCAAAATATCACTTCTAAAACTGAATTGTTACACTTGGATTGGGAACGAGCAGATACATGAACATGTATAGCCTCTTATTACACATTCAAGTGGGTAGATTGTATAGTGTGATTATGACAGGCCAACATGAGCAGTCTTTACCTTGACCATATGGATTGAAATCACCACTAGAAAGATTAAGTGAAAGGTTTTGCAGCAAATGAAAGGAAAGACTCTTTCAAGACTCTTTAACAATTGGTATTAGAAGGATTCTCCATATCAGTGTCTTGAGTTTGATTTACATGCCATGTCATATATTTTGCAGTATCTCTACAATATTACAACCTCTTTAAACTCTTTACTAGAAGGAAATAATGAAACTCTTTTTGAAGTATATGTGTCTTTGAGTCTCTTTTGTAATGAAGCTCGTGACATTCTAATCTATCCTTATATTCTGCATAGTAAAGGAAGTGATGATTAATTTAAGTATCAATCTTCACCTCTACTAACTCTATCTTCTTCGTTGTCTTCTTTGTTTTGTAGTAGTTCTTTAATAATTCATGGTCCTCTAGCAATATTTTCTTGATTTTACCTATCATGAAGTTAAAGTAGCTATTTGTCATGTTATAGTCAATGTTCAGAGCCAATAACTCAGACATGATCGATAGCATTGAATAATTCTTGCAACTAGGCTATAATGGCTCCTCTGCCTTTTTTAGTAAGTTATAAAACTCTTGGGATTCTCCATGTAGCTCTACATCAGCGAAAGGGTCAATCTCAAGACCCATTGAATCTATTACTATGTCAACAATAAGATCCGTAACAATGGGAGCAACATTCACACACAAGGAAGAAACTCTCTATATTTAAACCAATACTTGCAACCTTTTACAAATCTCTTCTTACACAAATGTTTTTTCACATCCTTTATTGACTTTTTTTTAGTGCACTCTGTTTACAAGGACATATAATCCTATCAACACTATTCACCATGCCTCAATTCTGACCATATGCAAAATCTTTGAACTCCTTAACACTACGTTGAAATGAATCACATGTAACCGTCCATGACTCGGGTATACATCCAATCACAAGTAGAAGATATTATATTTTAGACAACAAAGTTACAGTGGGATGCATGGATTTTCTAGTAACATTCTAAAAGAGAAGCATCATGCTTATAACATGATGAAATGAGATCATTAGAGCTTATTTTAATCAGGTTGTGGTTATTTAATGAGATTTTCTTTTGTTAGATTAAAAATAAAATTTAAACTATCTAAGGTATTCCTAAAATTAGATAGCTCCTAATTGTCTTAATGAACTTGAGTCTTTATGAGCCAAGTCTACATCCATTTTATTAAAGATCGCAGGACACCTAAGTATTTGGATAATTATATGATTTGTGCGTAAAGGAAAGGGTGATGAAATCCTTGTCTCATCTTGTTTAATAGGTGATGTCCCCTATTATATGAGTTTTATTGTAATTTTTGAACAATATGCAATAATATTGATGAATGCATGTGTCAAGATAACAATATTTATGATGCATGATTAGGATTTTAGGCATTTTATTCAACTATAACAAGATAAAAGCAATATAACAAATATTTGAAAGTAATGATGAACGATGCACAATTAGTATTTTAGATACTTTGATTTTGATTATTACTTTCGTTGTTGCATTTGTTATTATTGTATAAGTTTTGTGTAATTTTAGGAATGTTGACCTCAATGAGTGAGTGACTATACTTGTGATGAAAGACATTTTAATTAGTTCTCGTATGATTTTAATAACAAAATCTTAAATCCTAACTCCTAATAACCTCCCACATGTAAGCAAAAACATTTACAAAAAAAAAGGAAAACGTGCATTAATGTGAGAGGTGATGAAATCCCCCCACAACGTTTAAGAAATTACATGAGATAAAATCATGTCATGTAGTGCACACACCACCAAATGTGTGAGGGCACATATTTTTGATGTGACTTATTATAATGTGTGTGTATGCATGATACATCTTGATGTATTATGTAATCGTTTTTTAATTACCCTATTATTTGATTTACTAGGGATAGAAAAAATACATAGCACAATAAGTATTTAAAAAGAATTTAAAAAGAATAAATATATATCATTTAAAAAGAATAAAGTGAAACAAATGTCATTACAAGAATGTCAACAAATGTCAACAACAAGATAAGATGCATCAACCACCTAGCACAATAACAACTACTACAAATAAGAGAGAAACAAAGTTAAAAAAATGAAATTGAAACTAAAATGATATGAGAGGAATGTGAATAAAATATTATTATTATTATTCACATTAGAACAACTACAAATGAGAATATTTGATCTTACATTTCTTACTGATATATCAAGTTGATTCTTTTCCTTTTCACTACATGATCACTTTTTAAAATAATTTTCTATTTGAGTTTCAGATGCTATTTAGAAGTTGCTTTAGCAATTAAATACAATGTTCTTTGCAGTCCCTATACAAATTGATGGGTTGTTTTGCAATGTTAGGAAGAAGGGACTATGCGCAAAAGGAATGAATTCTATGAGAGGGTAACTTGGATTGAGAGTGTATACTAGAGAGAGTAATTTAGTAATTTTCATAGGTCATGGTTAGGTTAAATCTACGTTGAACTAGAAAAATGTAACATGAGCATGTTTACATCTAATGTAGCTTGTTTTTCTATTATGTTTAGATGAGCATATGTTTCATTATTGTAGCAGTTATTTTTCATTCTCATCACTTTGGTCAGATATGCATGTAATGTGACTGATTAGAGAAAGCAAAAGAGATATATTTATGGTTATAGTTGATTAACTTGAGCAATTAGTGACATTTAAAAGTAATTTCAACTTTAGTAGCCTATTACTTTGTACATTTTAGTTGTAACTATTAGCTCAAGTTTTTTTTCTCAAAAAGCATATTATTATTAGTTGTATAATAAGATGATTACTTCTCAATCTTTATGCAATTAAATCTAATTCATGTTTAAATCTTTTTTTATCATTGAATTAAAATGTTTTAGACGTGCAACGCATGTGTTGTTTCACTAGTTTTAAATCAAGTGCATGTTTTCTAATTTTGTTAGGCATGTGCTTAGTTTTGCATGATGATGACTATTTTGGTTTGAGTTGCAATGTGGATCTACAACTCCTAGCACAGTTACGTTAACAACAATTATTAAAGAAATTATAACTATGTCGATGACCACTTGTGCGAAGTGTAAAAGGGTCGAACGCACGAGACCGAGCAAAGTCATGATGAAAAATAGGGCGAAAGAGCAATAATAGAGAAAATAAAGTAATAGAGTCGGCACTTAATCTATTTAAAAATGGAAGACAAGGAAAAACGTAAAAAAGTGATGAAAACAATGTAAATATGCATGACCTGTGTTATAGTGTAATGACCCTCAAGTCGCTACCACTCAACCTAGTTACATCCATTTTTCTTTTATCTTTTATTTTAATTTGAATTATGCTAATTATATAGCTAGGTCTAAGTACACTTAGCAGAAATAAATAACTGAAATAAACTAAACTAAACTAAACTATAAACTCACCAGAATTCCTTAGCGTGACTCCTCTTATTTGCACTAGCTAAAATCAACTTCTATCTTTGTACTTGCCAAAATAGAAACCAAAAGCACACATGAGTGACCACTCAAAACAGTCACCCAACACACACTCCACCTAACAACTCAGCACACCACATCGAGGAAGTAGGTGTAACTATGCCCTGCACAAACAAGCACTTGCATTCTACATAGATGCCACAACACCACAACAAGGCAATCCATTATTGTTCAGCAGGCGGTAAAATCTCAGAAATCATGTCTTTAAAAATTATTCTTTTCTTTTCTCTTTTTAAAACCATATGCATGCTCTTTAAAATCCTATATGCATACTTGAAATGACCATTCTTGCCAAATCAAGCCTAAAAGCAAGACCAAAGCATATAGCCTGATCTCACACACTTTGTGCAGATCAAAAAATCAATGGTGTCTGAATGCTCTTTATAGCATTTAGAATACCCACAACAACCACAAAACACAAGTTACAGAGCCTCCGCCCTACATGCCATGGTCTCTTCTAGATTCAAGCAACAACACTAAAGTCATGGATCCACTACTCCTAAAACACAACGCTATACTATTGCAACACCAAAGCTACATAGGTGCAAAACCATTGAGCCACTACTTCAAAACACCACTCGACACTAGTGCAGCACCACGATCTCCACTAGGCCCAAAATCACAAGCAAACAACGTGTCGTATTGCCCAGCACCAAGCAGTCAACACTAGCCACAAGTGGTTCACCGAGAAGCAACCATGTTGTCTATACTGTCACGAACAACTACCCTATGGAGGAGTCTGTTCGTCCTATAGTCTCGCTTGCAGGACCCTCACAAACTAACCCCACCTGGGAAAGTTACTCACCCCAGTTGGGTAAGCCATCTTGTTACTTTGGATGAACCATAGGGCATGCCCAGCAGCATTCTCAACTCGGTACCCGGGACAACAAGAGTGTCGCACCTCTACACCCAAACAATACCCCGAACTACAACCACCAACTCAACAAAACACATGGATCTCAACCTAGCCAGTAGCTCACGACTCTTGGGGAATCATTCATCCTTGAAGGTTGGCCAAAAGTCTTGGTCTCTTGGTCCCACAAAATTATAAAACACTCGGACCTCACCCTAAGTAAACAACTTACGAATCTAGAGGTATCACTCATCTTGGAAGCCAGTCGAGAGCATCGGTCTCTTGGTTCCTAGAAATCCTTTCCAAAAACCATTTACAAATCTATGTATATCCTCTTTCCAAAACCCTTTTGGAAAAACATTTCAAAAATCATCTAAATAATCTTTCAAAAATACCACAAAACATAGTCTAGATAGCTCCTCTATTCAACACAGAAGACCACACTTTGGGAGTGTTTGAGTCTCAGAGTGCCTTGCTCAACCCACGATAGCAAACCAAGAAATACCCAAAACAGCAATAATAGCACCTTCTAGGGATAAAGATCACCTAAGAGAAGCCGCACAACACATGAGCCTCATTCTAAGCAGGTAGTTTACAACTTTAGAGGCATTTACCTTCCCTAAGATTGGCCAGGTTTCTAGGTATGTTGGTCACAACAAACAACGTTCAAAACTCTAAGTTTGGGAGACAAAGTGTAAGACACCTACAAGCTTGTGTCCTTCGAGCATTCAGTCAGATCAATGTCAAACACCCACACAGTGCCACTGAATATCTCATTCAGTGCACCATCTATAGAACCAAATCAATATCTAGACCTAGGGCAAGTCATGACCCCTAAAGTTCAATCTAACCATCAGGGGAAGACTTAGTATTTCTAAGTCATATAAACTTTTATTCTAACCACACCCCAGGTGGAATCTTATTAATTCATTTTAGGCAAATCCTACCATTATTCTAATAATTATTCTAACCATTTATGCCATTATAATTATCTCCTTGGACTTAAGACACACACACACACACACACACACACACACACACACACACACACGTACATACATAGATAGATATACATATATATATATATATAGATATATATATATATATATCAAAACATAAAACACCTTAACAATGGATCATGGCTTGGAGATCAAAAAGGAATGGTCGACCGAACTTGGGCTTAGGGCACTAGATTGGTACACTGAAAACCACATGGTTGACATAAATTCCTTGATTCAGTAGACTGAAAACGACTGATCGACCGAACTAGGACTTTGTCAATACCCAAGGCTTCTAGAACGGCAGACCAAAAAAATTTGGTCAACATAATCAGGGATCAAGGGTATATTCTGAAGCAAAAATTGCACACCAAACAAAAATAGTTTGCCGAATCAGATGACAGTAGGACATCCCATCTTGAGACCCAAAATCTAATCCTACAAAACACCAGGCCAAGCCACACATATAATATATCAAAATGAAGATCTCGAGGAGATCTTCCAATTAAGATAATAATCACAGCGATCCGTTGTTCGAGACACATTAAAACACTAGAAAACCACATGGAAGCACTATTCAACCTAACACAATAAATACAACCATAAGTGACCTACAAATGCATAATAAATTCTTAAAAATTTACTACAATCATGAGCACACTACCATGCACCTAAGAGTTCAAAAGGAAACTTAGAAAAGGCCTACAGTTATGTACTTGGCATCGAAGACGCGACGACACCAGCAACGCATCTCCTCTCCTCCGGCCACGAGCTCTAGGTCTCCTCCTCTTCCTAGCGATAATGGCAGCATGACAGCGACAGCGAGCTCCTCCATCGATCATCTCTCCCTCTCTCTCTCTCCCTCGTCCTCTCGTCTCATCTCTCTCTCTCTCTCAATCTCCTGTCTCTCCCTCCCACCTTCCCTCACACACACACACAATAACATCTTTCATTTTCCACAATAATTTAAAACAAATTAAATTACGGGAAAATTAAAGCCAAACAGAAAATATCTAATTACCAGGAACCTGCATGTGCGGCTAGGAGACTCCAGACTATATGCACTACGCTAAACTTCTGCATGCCTGCACTTGTAAACCAAAAACACGAGGAAAAATGTATGAGTGACAAAAGTCACTTAGTACACACTCCACGAAAATCGCAGAAAACAAAACTATAATCAATTTTCCTTTTAAATTTATTTCGCAAACCATTTTCTCAAAACCTCACTAACCAGGCCTGCACCGGCAAAACCACAACCGGGGCTCTACCAGCCCAAAACCACAAGCAAAGGCCATCAATGGCCAAAACCACACACAGTGAGTCTGGAAGTAAGGAGCCAGGCAACCAAAGTCTAGCTACACGTAGTCTGTCGAGGAGCAACCACAGTGTTCTGCACTGCCATGGTGATGGCTACCTTGTGCAGGAGCGTTCACCGTCCCGCGATTCTCCCTCTTTGGAGAACCCTCAAAAGCCAACCCCTCTCTGGGAAGGTTGTCCTATCTCTTTGGATGCTACCAGCTAAGGGGCATGTGTCCCACTCGCACTGGCCACCACAGGGTCCGCCTCCTCATAGTGTCCTCCACACACGGTGCTCAGGAGGGAGTGTCATATCTCCACACCCGACAACACCCGAGCCTTAGTGCTCACAGCGACAGCAGGAGTATCATACCTCCTTGTCATGCCACAAGTCACCTCAACCCACGGACCACAACCCTAGCCTTGAGACGACAGTTAATGAGTCTCATACCTCCAAGACTTGACGCCCCTCAGCCTTATGTATCTCAGCCCCCGACCTCAACCAGGGAGTCGCGCTTGACCACCCGAGAATGTTGTCACATTTTCTGGTCCCGACGACACAGTCCCACATTGTCTCGGCCCCTATATAGAAAACTAGGAAAATATTTTCCAAAACAAGTCAACTATTTCTTTGAAATCCATTTTCCAAAACCATTTTGATATCTTTGAAAATTCTTTCAAAACCTTGGCAAAACGACACATCAAGGGTCCCAAGGGACCACCACTGATGGCCCACAATCCCTCTCAATGGGAAAAAATAAACCAATCTGAAAAACCCACGGAAATCAGATTTTATAAACATGTTAGGCCCTGATTCAGCATGCCGAAAATAGGATTTCGTATGCCGAAATCCACTGATTCGGCATGCCGTTCTGTCTCCGGTATGTCGAAATCCACTAGATCAGTTGACTGGGGTGATTCGATAGCCCGAATCGACTGGATGACCAATACTGTCAGAAAAATGGCATGCCGAATAGATTCGGTATACCGAAATTCACTGATTCGGTATGCCAATTTATCTTCAGTATGTCGAATTCCACGAATCCCATAAAAAGGCCCAAAACCCTACTGTTCAAAATCACCGAACTAGGACTGATGATCGGACACCCAAAACCAACACCAAAAATCTTGCATAAAACATAAGATGTAGACGCTCGAGTCTACTCCAAATCCCAACAAACAAAACTAATATCCATTCACTACGCATCAAGATACAAAATCGCAATGGCACAAGGGTCAAAATGGCCCAAACCTCAACCATCGACATAAATACCCATAAATACCACAATAAATTCCCAAAAATTCTAAAACATTAAATTTAGCATAGATTACATGCATCCTAGGCATTTCTACCATTTTACATGATTTCTACACATTAAATTGGGGATACGTACTTGAAAATGTTCTCCGACGATTCTTTGGTCGACTCCGGCGACCACAACCCTCACTGGGCCTCACACGACCACAAGGGCACTCCATGCAAGCTCCACACGCCACCACAAGCCACCACAAGCCACTGCACACCGTTAAAAGCCCTCACACCGAGCAGAGAGGAGGTCACGGAAAGGAGAGAAGTAGGAGAGGGAGAGGGAGAGTGAGAGAAAGAGAGAGATGGGAAAGGATGTGGGGTGAGATGAAGGGAGAGGGAGATGGAGAGGGAGAGGTAGAGAGGAAAATGAAGGGAGGAAAGGAAAGGGAGGTGGTGTGCTCGGGACGGAGGGAAATCGCGGGGAAGAGAAGGAGGCTTGGGTCGTGCATGGCGGAGGCTTTCGTCTTAAAACGCCACGCAGAAGGAGTAGGTGGTCGCATGCACACCAACCTTCCCCTCAACTGTCAGTCTCGCCAACCACCACACGAACCCAACCACCCACTACAACCACGAGGCCAACTGCAAGCCTCAAGCACCGACCCACAACGCGGCTCGACACGAACCCACACCAAGGCCCCACAATGCACAGTGCCATAATGCATAGTGCCAAACCACGCATAGGGACACACAAATAGAAGTCGGCCCGAGGCCCAAGCCCAACAACACAAAACCACACAACGGGCCTCGGAACAGCAACACCTGTTTGGGAATAAAATTGATAAAATGTAAATAATTACAAAATGAATTTTAGGGGTGTTACATCTTAACCACCTTAAAAGAAGATTTCACCCTCGAAATCACTAGGCGAAAAAATACGAGTACTGGGCTAGGATGGCTTCCTCACATTCCGACATGGCCTCCTCAGCTCCATGATGCCGCCACTGCGCCAACACCAGCAGAATCACCCTATTCCGCAGCACCTGCTCCTTGCAGTCCACAATCTCGACAGCATCCTCCACAAATGACAGATCTTCCTGGGGCCCCTTTGGCTGAACTGGGATCACATGAGAAACGTCAGCTGGGCACTTCCTCAGCATGGAGACATGGAACACGTCGTGCACAGACATCTCTGGTGGTAGATCCAACTGATAAGCAACCTCACCGATCCTTTGGGTGATCTGGTACGGGCCAATATAGCGAGGACTCAGCTTGCCATGCTTCCCGAACCTCATGACACCCTTGGTCAACGACACCTTCAGAAATACATAGTCTCCCACCAGAAACTCCAGCAGCCTTTGCCTCCTATTAGCATATCTCTTCTGTTGACTCTGTGCAGTCAAAAGCCTACCACAGATCAGATCCACCTTGTCCGCATACAGCTGCACAAGCTCAGAAGTAATCAACTGACGCTCGCCCACTTCTCTCCAGCAAACCAGCGATCTGCATGGCCTATCGTACAAAGCCTCGTATGGCACCATTCTGATGCTCGAGTGATAACTATTATTGTAGGCGAACTCAATCAGCGGCAAATGGTCCTCCTAACTCCCTTGAAAGTCTAAGGCATATGCTCTGAGCATATCCTCCAGTGTCTAGATAGTCCTCTCTATCTGACCATCCGACTGAGGATGAAATACTGTGTTATAGTTGAGCACAGTGCCAAAGGCCTCCTGCAGAGTTCTCCAGAACCTTAAGGTGAACCTCATGTCTCTGTCTAACACGATGGACACTGAAACACCAAGTAGCCTCACCACCTCCGATACATACAACTCCTCCAAGCGGTGCATCAAAAGCTTCATCTGAATGGCCAAGAAGTGAGTAGACTTGGTCAGCCAATCCACGATCACCCACATGGTGTCATTCCTCTTCTGAGTCCGTAGCAAACCAATCACGAAGTTCATCGAGATGTGCTCCCACTTCCACAAAGGAATATCCAACGGTTGCAAGGTCCCTACAGGTTTCTAGTGCTCTGCCGTGACCAACTGGCAGGTGGTACACCTCGCCACATGGTCAACAACATCTCTCTTCATGCTAGGCCACCAAAAATTCCTCTTCAAGTCTTGGTACATCTTTGTACTCCCTACCACCTGCCACATGGTCAACAACATCTCTCTTCATGCCAGGCCACCAAAAATTCCACTTCAAGTCTCGGTACATCTTCGTACTCCCAGGGTGAATAGTGTACCTGGACCGATGCGCTTCATCCAACAACCTCTTCTTGGCATCCTCATGCTGGGCACATACAGACGCATATCATACCTCAGCTCTCCATATGCCCCAATAGAGAAATGAGGCTCTCCACCAGCCTTCAGCTTCTCAAACACAGCTTGAACAAACGGATCTAGCTGCTGACAGGCAACAATAAACTCTAATAGCTTCGAACAAACAGATAGGTTGGCCACTTAGGCACCTACCATTCTTCGAGCTTGCCGCTTCAGCTTATAGCTCACTAGATCCTTCAACATGGTCCAGTCCTTCACCGTCAGGCTCACCATCACGTGCGTGTGCCGACTTAGGGCATCGGAGACCACGTTGGCCTTGCTGGGATGGTAGGACAGGCTGAAATCATAGTCCTTCAATTACTCCACCCAACAACGTTGCTTTAGGTTGAGGTGTCTCTACGTGAAGATATACTTCAAGCTTTGATGATCGGTGAAGACCTCAAACTGCTCCCCATAGAGATAGTGTCACCAGAACTTGAGAGCGAACACTACGGTAGCCATCTCCAAATCGTGGGTCGGGTAGTTCTTCTCATGATCCTTCAGCTAGCGCGAAGCATATGCGATAACATTGCCATGCTGCATCATGACACACCCTAACCCAATGCCACTGGCATCACTATACATAGTGAAGCCACGACTTCTAGAAGGCAGAGTCAACACAGGGGTAGAAACTAGACGAGACTTCAACTCTTGGAAACTCGCCTCACAATTCTAGTCCTAGCAAAAAGGAACTCCCTTCCTGGTCAACTCTGTCAAAGGCGCGGTTATGGAGGAGAAATCTCTGATAAACCTCCTATAATAACCCACCAGACCCATGAAACTCCTGATCTCCATCATAGTCCTAGGTCGCTCCCAACTACTCACCGCCTCAACTTTGGTAGGATCCACTCTGATGCCTTCTCCAGAAATCAAATGGCCAAGGAACATGACTTCACTTAGCCAGAACTCACACTTGGAGAATTTTGGGTACAGCTGATGATGCCTCAGAGTATCCAAAACCACCCTTAGGTGCAAGGCGTGAGTCTCAACATCAGGAGAATAGACCAGCATGTCAACAACAAAAACCACAATGAACTAGTACAGAAAAGGGCTAAAAATCCTGTTCATTAGATCCATAAATGCAGCTGGTGCGTTAATCAAGCCGAAAGGCATGATTGTGGACTTGTAATGCTAGTACCGCGTCCGGAAACACTACTAGAAAAATCAGATTTTGCGAGGACATATAACGAGCACATTGCGAGGACTTGTCCTCGCAATATATTAGCGAGGACTTTACGAGGACATGTCCTCTCAATAGTCCTTGCAAAAGTACCCTAAAATTATAAACACCCGATCCTATTTCTCAGCGACTGCCCTCTCGTCTCTTCACTCTCCTCTCCTCTCTCACGACCACCTCCACCGCCCCCTCTCTTCGCACCCTCACCACCACCTCCGCCGCCCCCTCTAGGCCCTGCCCCCAGCATGGGCCCCCGCGCCGGCTCGCGCCCTATAAATTCTCGCAGTGAGTACGGTTGTGGTCTCGCTCCGCTCCGCTCTTGCTCTCTCCATTTCCTCATTTCCGCCCAAAACCCTCCGCTCCTTCTCCCGTCCCACTTCTCGCAGTGGTGATCC
>JAMKQA010007664.1:0-14584 GCA_024699735.1 Posidonia australis | reverse complement strand
CTTTATTCAATAATATTAATTAATCAATTATATTCTCTCTTTCGCTAACTTCCAAAACACAAAACTACTATTAATAAAAAGAGAGGTTTTCATATTGACCCTTAGATCAAGATTTAACAACTATAAAGTTACTTTACCTTAAAATGTCATTTTGAGGTAAAGTATACCAAATCCCTCCATTATATATATATATATATAACAACAGTGATTACCGACAAAATAATTTATTATTTTCCCTAATCCCAACAACAACAAAATACAAGAGTCCCCTCCTTTGGGATTTCGAATATGACGAATATGAGTATGGCATATGGTATAGTTTATAATTTCCTCTTCTTTATTATATTAAACATGTTGATGACTTAGATTATGATTTTTAAGAAGTATATTAATAAGGTTATAAAAGATTTACTGATATGATGATAGGTACCTTGAAAGTTGAAACCATGATTTTTCAATTAACTTTTGCATCATTCATTATAAGGGATTTTTTTTATTATAGTACTGAATATTCATACATGGTCGTTTACTCTGAATTTTCAGCAAACATATTTTAATTGATGTCTAACAAAGTGTCTGATGTGCAAACTTTTCATTTTAGATAATTGCTACACATGTTTGTATTTAGTGTGCTAAATAAAACATTTCTCACCATTTGCTAATTTATGTATGTGGCATATATGCATGCTATGCATGTTTGCATGGTGAATCAAAGTGACCCTAGTTCCTAGATATTTATTTTCCTTGTTATGGCTAACAGCTTGCTCTGTGCTTTCAAGTTAAACTTCTATATTCATCTGTAAACTCCATGCTTTTATCATATCATCCAGAGGTCTGAGTTCCTGCAAGTGCCTACAGCCAACATGGTTGTAAGCACATTATTCTTTAAAAATAAATACATAGGGAAAAAATAATCATATAGATTTATTTATTATATATCTATAAATACATGGTAAAATTTTCATTTAAATCAAACACATATTAACCTTTGATCTAAATGTCTTAAAATTCAACACATTTTGCTAAATTTTAATCGTTAAATTTTAGATTAAAAATTAGTAGTGATTATAACTCAGATTAGGATGAAACTTTAATACATAGTAGGTTATCTTACAGATTAACTAACCATATAATTAGATTTTATTTTTAAAAATAAAAAAAATTAAAAAAAAAAAGGATGCCCACAGGGAAAATGTCCCTGTAGACACCTACAGGAACCTTTTTCTGTATTATCAAAGTGAACGACACATTCTTTTCTGGAAGGATGGATGTTCGTTAGCCATCACAAACATGATGTTCTGCTACATATTTAAGCATATGCCAGTATGCAACACTTCGCCACAGCAACTGACTAATTATTTAAACCGCATAACCACTTTAAGTAATCCAAATAAATCTCATGGGCTTAAACTGGACAAAGAATGGGGCTCAGCGAGCAACTTATAGTTTGACCTTCCATTTCGTGCCTGAACCGTTTTATATAATCTAATGGAAATAAAGGTGATTCAACCCACAAAACACTTGAGATGGTATATTATCCACATTCAGAAGTGTTCATCACAAACATATACGAAAACTGAAACATCACTATCACATCTAGCCCAAAATAATAATAATAATACCACATCTACGACCAATTTATCAAACATGTAACAATTACCTCGTGGAACGTCTCGTCGATCCAATAAAACCCCATGACAAACAGCATTGCTCTCGAGAGAAACTTCCCACACCTCACAATCACCTCTCTTCTCCACCCAGCCATGTGCCCGTAATCCCCCTGCCCCTCCTCGGGATTCGGCTCAGAGAAAAGCGTGCAAAACCTACAGATCACGTAATACACCACCACCACCACCATCCCGACCGCGAACCGGACCGGCACGAGCGTCAGCATCGCAAATCCGACCATGACCTTCTCCTGGAACGGCAGCTCCCCCCGTCCCATGGTCCCATACACGTCGTTCCTCATGTACGCCGCGCACTTCGCCTCGAGCTCCTCGATCGTCTCGGAACCGGCGGGGGCGGGCGGGACCGGATCCGACTTGAGAAGCGGCTGCTTGTCCTTCGGGTTCGAGGAATTCTCGTGGGATTCCGGCGCCGGATCGTTCTTTCCTTCCAATTCCTTCAGCTCCATTGTGCAAAATCTAGAATTTTCTCTGGTTGGAGGAGACGAGGGAGGAGGAGCATCGGCGGTAGTTTGATTGTGGCGAGACGTGGGCTGGGGCTCCGAGAAGTGAAGGGGAGGCAGGGGACGGCGGCGTTATTGTGGGTGGGACTTTTGGCGTTTTTTTGATCTAAATACCTCATAAACGACATATTGTTTTTCAGATACTCCTTATAGTTTTCATTTGTTTTGCAGACATATACTCTCTACTGAAAACATCCCTTGTGTACTCTAATAACCTAAAATTTTACCATTATACCC
This sequence comes from Posidonia australis, assembly GCA_024699735.1. Classification (NCBI taxonomy): domain Eukaryota; kingdom Viridiplantae; phylum Streptophyta; class Magnoliopsida; order Alismatales; family Posidoniaceae; genus Posidonia; species Posidonia australis. The sequence continues at coordinate 12,159 of JAMKQA010007664.1, read as the reverse complement.
ACACGTTTGTTTTTAACTCAACGACTCTCTGATAGACGTTAAGGAGATTATTTTTGTCTAAAATCCACTCTGGTAATGTTTTTCATCGTCATCTTCTTTGTTCAACTTTTATGGTAGAATGATTGTGGGAACATAGACAATGATGACAACAACCATGGATGGTAGAATTCGTGAATGATGGTAAAAATAAAGTTTACGGTAAAAAGAGTAAGCGAGAACTAATGAAAGTGACATATAATGGCGAAAAAGGAGGTGGTGGTGCCAACGACGATTTAGATGGTGATGATAATGACAGCAAAGATGGTGGTAGATGATGATGAAAAAGGATATAACACAATATCAATGGGTGGTGGTGGAGGATGTGGTGATGTAAATGATCAAGGATGACAAGGAGTAGTGGTAACGATAACAATGAATGTAATATTAATAAATGGTGGAGTGATAACAATGACATTAATTGATGGAGTGATATTGGTGGTAATCACAGTGTCAAATTTGTGGTGGAGTGGTGGTAGATTGAGAATTTAGAAAGAGATTAAAGGAGAATTTTTATATTTGGAAAGTATTGAAATTGATTTAAAAGAAATTTAGTCTCCTGTCGACCATCTAAACCAGAGTGCTTGTGTACAATAGAGAAAATGATTTAATAGAAAACTAATTCCATTGCTTTTCTAAGTATGTGTAAACATCGAATTCATTATCCTACACATCCCTTGAGGTTTCACTGGAATTTAATATCTTCTTTAATCAAAGTCTTGATATATTTAGTTTCATTAAGTTATTTCCTATAAATTAATAATTTTCATATATTTTATATTTGTTTGATACAAAATAGTTTTTAAATAAAATTAATGTCTAATAATATTTATTTTATATTCATATCTGTATGATAATATTTTATTAATTTATTTAAAAACATATAATGATTATAATAGACTTTGTTATCAAACATTAATTTATGATAATATTATTTTATTTTATGTAAGATATATAAAAATTTTAATGAACTTTCTTATCAAATAATGGTAAATTATTTTATTTATTTAATAATATATAATCATTTTAGTAAATCGTATTGTCAAATAATGGTATATGATGGTATTATATTTTATAATTTAATAATGTTTAATTATTTTAGTAATCTTTATTATCTAACAATCATATACTTTAACATTTATATTATTTATATAGTAATTATAATATTTTCAATACACTTTGTTAAAAAAAACTGTTTACGGTAATAATGTTTTTTATTTATTAATTATCAAATATTGATACATTATTTTTTTATTTTATTCATTTTACAATTATAATATTTTTAATAAACTTTATTATCAAATAAAGTGCATGAAAATATTTATCTACAAATATATATGATTTTCTTCTAATTTTACACACATTGAAAATTCATTTTTCTCATTATTTTCGTAACATACACAAACATCAACAAAATAAGTCGAAGTGAAACCAAATTTCCTTAATTTCTAAGGAAACTCAATTCCTCTCAATTCACTTCGATTCTAACGACCTATTTGTGTCAAGGAAACCAAATGAAAGAAACTATAGAGCCAAAACGAAATGTAAGAACCTTTTTTTCTCGTTTGACTCTAACAAAAGTGTTTTTACGCATGTAGAAATTAAGGGAAAATATTTTTCCTTTAAATTCCACTTTTACGAATGGAAAAGAGAATGAGACAATTTAAACATATGTTAGAAGTTAAAGGAATTTACCTTTCAACAGAAAATATATACAAATACTATGATTTTGAACATACTTTTAAGTCAAAGAAAAAATATTTTTTCTCTTGATTTTCTTTCATTTCTAGGTACACAATCCCCTCCCAACATCCCAATTCCAGTCAATTTTTGTGCACAATTAGGCTCCAAGGGTAATTAGATTTTTTTTTTAGGTGAGTTAAACCAATATCTAATTGTAGGTGTACACAGGTAAATGTATAAGTTTATTAGGTGTATAAAGAAACTTTTTTATATAACAGATGTACGAAGAACAATACGATGTTTGCCTAAGATATTGGGACTAAAAAACCCTTCTTCTTTTTTTTGGTAAAGATAGATTGCATTTTTTTGCAGCCTGCACTTCGTTCGAACCGCTCCAGTCCCATAAGGAGTTGTTTCTTTGGACAAACAGTCTCACTCCCGTTGGACGAGATCCACCCCTCCACCACTCCAATCATTGTAAATGAAAAAGAAGTTGGGGAAGTGAATGATTTGAGACGCTAGATTAGAGTAGCTACAATGTCGTTCTTTATTGACATGGCTTACTAGTAGATTAGAAACAAATGTAGCCATAATAGACTCACGACTTCACCCAAAGTGCCTAGGAGGGGAAGTGGGGGAGGTCGTGTTTTGTATGGGTTCCCATTATCTAGTAAGAATCATACTGGTTAACTAATATTAATAGAAGTTAAGATTTAACTAAGAAATCTATTAACTTTTGCACGATTTACATTATAGATGTTTTATTTTCTTTGCATGGCCTTTAAGCTTCTTTAATGTTGTTCTTTCTGGCTAGAGGCTCATGTCGATCTCAATATCGTTTTTCTAAATGGTGTCTTTTGAATTAGAAGAGTCAATTTTCATAAATGCCTTTACAATTAGTAAATCAATCCACAAAGAATAATATTTTGCTTTACACATTGGAAATGCCTAATGAAACCTTTTTGTGCACAATTACCCTAAAGGAGAAAGGGTGTAATTTGGTTTTATGAGACCTTTTTCTAAAACGTTGCTAAAGTTTGATGATCTTTTTTTTGAAGGGAATGAGATATTTTGAATATGAATCCCTGAGTACATATAACATGGACCATCATGTTTTTTAGGACTACTTTTAAAATTACTGGTAAAAACATTTAGGTAGTGTTTAGTAATGTTTATGGAAAAATAAATTATTTTCATAAGTAATGTTTTAAAAAAAAAATAGTCTCTACAACTTTTTAAAATAAACATTTTTGAAATTCTTATGTATAAACAAGAAGTTAGCTTATTAAAACATGACTTAAAAAAAAAGGTTTTTGGTCCTACTTTTTAAGACCAAACATTTTTATTTTCAAAAGTTAATCATAATAATTATTACCAAACAGACCATTAGTTTTAATGGTCCAAATTTAATAGACGGGTTTGCATATATATTGAAGAACGAAGCCCCATAACTACAAGTAACTAATACATTCACAACGAAACCTAGAAACTGATTATCAATCCAATTTAAGTACCTTAATGAAATTCTCTTGATTGTTTAGTGCATGAGTGTGTTTTGATACGTGGACAATTTTTTTTGTAGTACCTTCTTAACTTTAGTCGAAACTATGGTTATGTTTGTTAAGTCTTGATTTTAGCTAGACCTGTCAATTCTTGACACGACACGATTACACGAAATGAGACGACACGACACGATAACACGATAAAATTTAGTTATAATTTTTTTTAATTATTTTGAAATATTTATGTGATTTATGGTTAATCAACATAATTTTTTTTGACACGATTATTACCTGATTTAACACGCTTGGAACTGATTGAACCCAGTTAATACACATTTAACATTAATAATAGATTATTAAGCATATTATTACCAAATTGAATACAAATATATTTTATATATGTTTAAAATTATTGTATTATTAGTAATCAAGTATAATTTTTCCACAATACAAGAAATATTGGTAAAAAAAATGGTAGACACGATAACACGATAAGTACACGACACGATCCAATTGACAAGTCTGATTTTAGCCTTTTTTCGATTTCAATGTTTCAAATAATCAAAAGCACACGGATTCTCTAACAAATATGATTTCAAATTCTCTTCAAAATCACAAACTTCATGAATCACCCCCTTACTTTTTCCCCTTTTTTATTTTTTTTGTTTTAAAAAATAAAATCTAATTATATAATTAATTAATATATAAAATAATCTACTATGTGTTAAATTTTCATCCCAATCTAAGTTATATTCATTGTTAATTTTCAATCTAAAATTAACAATTAGAATTTAACAAAACACGTTGAAGTTTAAGACCTTTAAATCAAAGGTTAATAGTTGTTTGATTTAAACGAAAATTCTACTATGTATTTATAAATATCTAATAAATATATCTATACAATTATTTTCTCCTTATGTATTTATTAAAAAAAATGTCTACAACCATATTAAATGTAGACACTTATACCAAATATACCTCCTTTCTATAATCATATTATCCTAACCAGTTTTTTATAGTCATATGGGCATAAAAAGGTTATTTTTGTCCTTTTAATTAGAACGGTAATATATAATTAATACAAGAATCAAACACAACAAACATGAAAGAGGTGGGAAAAAAAAGTCTTCACATGACATAATCTATAAACTCTTAATTTTCCAAAAATCGCATGTTAGAATCTAATTTTCATACAAAATAAAGAATCAAATGAATTTACCAAACACACATCGGCTAACTCAAATCAACATTCGGCCTGGGCTTATGATTCTCCGTTTCTCAAGGCAAACAAACGCACACCATTGCTTGGTCTCAACGGCAAGGCAAACGCGCACTCCCACGACACATTTCACCAATTGGCGGTTGGCACCAACCTTCGACTGAGACCAGAAGCCTGAAACACAAAAACCCACCCGCCAGATTTACCCTCTGAATCACCAAAATTAACGAACCCCACCGCTCAAACGAACTTTCTAACCCGAACCGAACGGTGGCGTCACCGTAAATAAAATGAAAGGGAGTGGCGTTTAGAAACAGAACCATCCCAGCTCCCTCCATTTTTTCAAAAAACGCGAGGGAGGTCGTCGCCATGTAAGCACTTCCCACCGGCTGTGGCCGGTTACCGACCCAACGAACTGCCGTTTTCAACCTCCGAAGTCCACCATCTTCCATTGCTCTCTCCTCCTCCTCCTCCTCCTCCTCCTCCTCCCCAAACTTCTGCTTCTAGGGTTTGGAGGGTTTTTACTCGCTAATGTCGAAAGCGAAGGAATTGGAGTCTCCGGTGGGGATGAGCTGCAGGTTCCGGACGGGGACCAGGCCGGGCAGTAAGAGGGCTGGGGTTTCCAAGACGAAGGATCCGGTTCGGGGGAAGAATGAAGTGAAGAGAGCTGGTTCCGGGAAGAGGGAGGCCGTGAGGGACGTGTTGGTTGATGGATCGAGCTCGTCCGACTCTTCTTCTTGCAGCCTCGCGTCGGTGAAGACGTCTGAGCTGCGTCCAAGGAGGAGGGTTAGTCGGGGGAAGTTTGGGAAGGGAGGTTGTGGTGAGGTGGTGGAGGCGGCGCCGGTGGGGTTGGTGAAGAGGAGGTGCGGGTGGATCACGCCGAACTCTGGTGAGGCTTTGGGGATTCCGTTTGCTTTATTTATTGAGTTTTTTGTTGTCGTTATTCTGTGTATTATATATGTGTGGAATGCTGTGAAGTCAGCGTACATTTGCTTCTTGACTGAGGAATGGTTTCTATTTTCTAAAAAAATTCATGTTTGACCTTGAATTTTCATAAAGAATTGGAACAACATATTCATCTGGGGTGAATCAGAATTCTGAACCATTCTTTTACGTAAGTCAGGCAGACGAGAATGAATCCTGCGCCTAGAAGATCGAACATATCTACTGTTTTAGCTGAGACCAAGGAACAACTGCAAAAAGAGAAGTGCTGCTAGTTAGAACTCTTTTCAAGCTATTTCTTGACCCAAACTTCGAAACACTAGATTCAAAGAAAAAAATCAGAAAGCTTTAAGAGTGAAAAATATTTAGACGAGTAAATGATATGAAATTTGATGGGCCTTTGACATGGCTTCTAAGTGTTAACATTTGACTGGCCAAAACTCCTCAAGTAAATAAGCATAGGCGTTTGAAAATGTGCCTTTAATGCAATCATACTCTCATCTATATGAATCGTCATTCTAAATTTCTAATGATATGGGTAGTTGGAGTGACAGTTTTCATCCCATCAGAGTAATCACACATTTTAAAGGTCTCTTTGAAATGTTAAGATATCATTCCAGAAGTTGCAAAAGTGTAGCATTCTAGTCTTAAACTTGTGATACTGTGATCCTTATTTTTAGACCAGTTTGTAGCAGAAATGCCTTTGTACTGAAAATCTACTCAATAAACTTTCACTGAACATGTTAGTATGTAATATCAAGATTATCATTGGTGAATTGCATTTATTGAAATAGCTTTCCCATGCAGACCAACTTTATGCCTCTTTCCATGATGAAGAATGGGGAGTACCGGTTCATGATGATAGGAAGCTCTTTGAGCTGCTGACCTTCTCATCAGCATTGGCTGAAGTCAGCTGGCCCACGATTCTCAACAAAAGGGATGCTTTCAGGTGTATATTTTACCTATAGGAACAACATACCTTGCGCAATGGTGGTACACCCCATGGCTTCTATCTTACACTAGCAATTGGCTCTTTGTGGCAGGGAACTGTTTGACAAATTTGACCCAGCCTCTGTTGCTAGTTTCTCTGGAAAGAAGATACATTCACTTAAATCTAGCGGAAACTGTTTCCTTTCGGATCTCAAGTTGCGAGCAGCAGTGGACAATGCAAAACAACTGCTTAAGGTGATGATAACTTCAAATGGAATAAATATATTTAGTCAACCCCTCAGCAAGTTGTATAATACCTAAGTTAGTTGAAGATAATTTCAGCAGTTCCCTTGACAAAACCCCCTAGCCTATATATTAATCCGTCTTGAACAAATTAGGAGTTGAATGTTAAGGAGGCAGGTAATTTAACTCAAGATTAACCCATGCTTTCATTTTGCCATATTTTTTGTGTACATAAAACACTTGTGCTATTGACAATCTAAGATTTAATTCATTACTGTTTTTCTTATTAATAAATGAGCATGTGGTTTATGCCCTCAAGCATATAACTTCTTACTTAAAATTTCTTTTTTTACTTGTGCAATTTATCTTCACTGCACATGCAAGGATATATTACAGAATGAATATAAATAGAAGAGTAAATAAAAACATTACACACTCTTCTTTTGTCTGGCCTTTGCAAATGAGCTTGTATTCTATTTCATTACTGTTTTCTAAATAATAGAAGAGAATAATAGTTTATGCCCTAGAGCAAATATCTCCTTAAAAATTTGTTTCTTACCTGAACAATTTATGTAAACTACTACACATGCAAGACATATTGTGGAATAAATGTAAATTGAAACATAACACACTCTTTTTTTGTCTGGCTTTTACAAATGAAATTGCTTGTCATTTGCATGCCAAAAATGGCACTAGCTTCCACCTTTTCTTATCTTATACATATATAAAGCAAATGATACTAGGCCTCTGAGAATTTGTTGGGGGGCATAGAGTTTGAAAATGTACTGAAATAATTGTTGTCTTATCATCTTGGCTTCTTTCTGATTTTTGATGAACTTAAGTGTTAGTGAATCACCTTGAAACCCACTATTCCAGTTTCATGTTGATATTCAAAAATGTCTAAAAGAAAAAAACAATTACAAAAATCCTACACACACATATATATGAGAACATAATAGTTATATGGCCACTCATATAAGGATTCATTTAACTTAACTATTCTAATACTCCACTTCAAGTTGGAGTATTGACATCGTACTTGTTCAGCTGGTTACATAAAATTTTAAAATGACTTAAGGTTAAACCCTTAGTAACTGTATCTAAAAATTGTTGAAAGGATGAAGTGAAAGGAGTAGATATATAGTTAGTCATCACATCTTTATCATGCTGGTGGTCCACCTTATGGAATGACGTATTATTGGTATGTAGATTGTCGTCTAGTTGTCACAATGCATTAGTATGGGAGATTGATTGGAAAAATCCAACTCTGTCATGAGAGATACAATCTACATCATCTTGCAAGAAATGTGTGTCATGGATTTATATTTTAATTCCACACTCGATTTAGATACTACAGTCTGTTTCTTACTTCTTCAAGTGACTAAATTTTCTTTTATATAAGTATAATATTTATATGTAGATTTCTGTTTCCTTTATTTCCTGCATAGCTAAAATATGAGTATGCTTCAATTTTGTGATCATGCTTCTTATAGTAAGGCCTTTCTCTTGTGAATTCTTAACATAAGCAAGTACTCTAAGTGCTCTCTTTCAATGAATCATCCTTGGTTTTTGCATGAATTGACTAAATAGCCTACTACATAGGAAATATTAGGTTGTGTATTGTCATATAGATAAGTTCCCTAATTAGCCTTCTATATCTTCCCACATCATCAAATCATCAAATAGTTCAAGCGAACCATCTTAAAAATTTGGATGTTGTTCAATAGATATACTTTGAGGGTTGCATACTAGTAGTTTGATTTCCTAAAGTAAGTTAAGAATATATTCCCTCTGAGAGAGGATTAAACCATGTTTGTTGTAAACGAACTCTATGCTCAGAAAATATTTAGGTTTTCTTATGTTCTTTGCAACTGTGATTGTGCCACCGACGCTCGAGGAGGAGGTGAGGTAAGGGAGGCCACAGCCATGCCGAGACGACGAGGGCGCGAGACGGGACGAGAGAGGAGGAGAAATGGAGTCGCCACCTGGTCTTTTAATGGAAAGACGAGGAAAACCATAAACGATTCATTAAAAGTGAATGAATGAGACGCCAACGTGAAGGTTGGATGTCTACTAACCACAGGATGGGTAAGGATTCCTATTACGTACGGGGAAGGTGTTAGGTACCCCTGTACGTCCGAGAAACTCGGTCTTTCTAGTCTGATTCGCTTGTTAGAGGCTGAACGAGTGTTTGCTATGCCTAGATTGTGTTCTAATAATGCTGATGTGAGTGCCTAGACAAGACTGGATGGATGTGAAAGACGATGTGCAAAAGTTGCAGAGAAATCCACGTGAATTGAGAAAATTGCAGAAAGCCACATGAAATGACAATGTTTTTGTAAAGAAACTCATTCGAAAACCATGTTGATGTCAAAAGGATGAAAAGTCAAGTCAACTCGTGTTCTCGAAATCATGGAAAAAGTCGTAAAAATCAAAAGGAGAAAAAATAACCCGTGATGGGATTAAATGTCGGTTTCGACAAGTCTTTTACTGTACGCCCTCGGGCGATGAGGAAAATCGTGAAAATTGAGAAATTCTCAGAAAGCGTCTCGCAAATCAGCGGAAATTAGGATAAATCCGAGAAAATCAAAAGGGGAAAATAATCCTTATTTCGGGACCATGTCGGCTTTGACAAGTCTTTTACTGTACGCCTTCGGGCGATGGAAAACCAAAATAAGTCATAACTACGGAAAATCAGAGAAAATTCGAAAAACATGGAGTAAACCAAGTCGGAATCAAGTTAGGAAAACATAAGCAAAGTCGGGAAGAAAAGACGAGAACATCTGTGCAAAAAAGATGTAAAAAGCCATGCAAAATGCAAGTGTGGATGTAAATGTGAGAAGTCAAAGGGGTTTTATGCAAAAAGCCCAATTTTGAGGAAAATCGAAGTTCAGAAGCCCAAATCCTCAAAAATATGTAGGAAAACACATTTCATGCGAGTATGAAGGATTCTGGAGTCGAATGTGTCTTCTTAGTCAAAAGGAAGTTCTCTAAGGGTCAGAATGTAATTTACCCATTAATGCATGCATGCAAATCAATTTTGAATAAAATCTGGGTAAAAATGCAAGAAAATGTCTCAGAAATGATTTAGAAAGTTTCAGAGGCAAAATGGTCATTTACCCTTGAAAAAAAGGCAATCAAAACAATTCTGCAAAGTATAGGGGCTAAACTACAAAAAAACCCAGCAAACAAAGTACTCTAGGAAGTTCTGAAGAAATTCAGGGGCAAAAATATAATCTTCACTGAGATTAAAACATGTAGTAGAAATTCAGTGAAAAGGAAGATTAAAATGCAATTTATCCAAGAAAATATGCTTCTGGAAAGTTTTTTTTAAAGATGTTCAGGGAGTTCCATGCAATTCTCACATCAAAACATGCTCTCTGGATGCTTTCTGTAAAATACAGGGGCTTAAATGCAATTTGTTCAGGAAAATCATGCTTTAGGCAATATTTAGAACAAATTCATGGACTGTTGTGCAATTAAACCACAAAAATGAACACTCTGAAAGGTTTCAAAACAGTGTAGGGGTTTAAATACAATTTTGCCAATAAAATAAACTTTTTCGGAACATGTTGCAAAAGTATAAAGATGTAAGTGCAATTTTTTCAAAGAAAATGAACTTCCAGAAGTATTTTAGAAAGAACAGGGTTTTTCACGAAAAATTCACAACAAAATGAACTTCCAGAATGATTTTAAGAAAGACAGGGGCTCACATGCAAATTCATCATAGAAAACAAAGAATAAAAAATTATTTTAAAACGGCAGAGACTAAAATGAAAACTTCTTGGACCCATATGTGATAAAAAGGGTTGAAATGTAATATAATTAAATAAACTAAAGGATTTTGAAATAACAAATAAAATAAAATAAAATAAAAAAGAGCTTACCGCCGGCGATTCGAAGATCACCGGTGGCAACGGCTGAGGGGCTCATCTGAGCCTCTCCGGGGGCCTGATCGATGATCTGAAAGAGGTATAAGCTCGAAGAGGAGGCTGAGAGAAGATCCAACGGAAGCGATTGAGCTTCCAACGGTCGAAGGGCCCTATCGACCTCCCCTCGCCGGTCTTCTTCTCCGACGACGACAATGCTCGCGTGGGGGCACCCGGAGGTGGCGGTTGGATGCGGCGACGATTGAGGATGCTCCTGAGGGCCTCAGCGAATCTTCTGGAGGCAGGAGGAGGCTTCGCGCGCGGAGGAGTGAGCCCCCTCATCCATGCTCCAGCGACAGCGGCGGTGTTGGGTCGTCGAGGCGTGGCAGCGGTCCAGGCAGTGGTGGATTGGCTTGGTGATGCTTGGAGGTCCTTGGGGAAGCTTCCAGATGCTCGAGTGCGGCGCAGGAGTGACCAAGGTGGCTTGCCCACTCGGTGGTTCCAGTGGCGTCGGCGGCGGCAGCGGCAGCAGCGACGGATCACGTGAGGGAGCACGGCGACAGGCGCGGGCTATGGAGCCTCTCTTCGGAGCAAGGGCAGGCTCGAGGAGGAGGAGAAAAGAGTATAGGAGAAGAGGAGAGGCTCTCGGTACCTCTCCCCCAGTTCGCCGGTGGTGATGAACCCACCACCGGAATTGGAGAAAGCGGCGGCCAGAGACGATCTCCCCGGTCGTGCCGCAAGTTGGGAGTCTCAGGGGCTACAGGGGGCGTGCTCGAATGAAACAGAGGGGAGCGAGGATTACCTGAGTGGCATGAACTGTCTCCCTGCAGAACTCGACAGCGGGCCTCCTTCTCCGGTGGGTTGCTCCGGCAACGGGAATTGAGGGGCCACAGGGGGTGTAAATAGTTTGGGAGAAAGCTGGGGATGTCGTGGGTTAGGAAAAGTTTCTGGATGCACACTAGGCTTGCTCGAAAAGGGGGTTCGAAGGTCTGAAGTTTTCTAGTTTCTCAAGCTCTCCTCTTCTCGTCGGCGCTCTCCGTTCTAGTTCTGATCTCCCCGCGAAGGTGGTTTCTCAAGGCTCTTAAGGGGTGGAGGGAGCGAGGGAGATCGTGGGTAGTAGTGGCTGGCAGTTGGGGCTGTCGTGGGAAGGGGAAGTGGGGAGAACGGGTGTTCGTCGGAATTATTTTCCAATTTCACTAACTTTTTTGGTTGAGAATGATTGAAGGCATGTATGTGCTTAACGGGTTATTCTTTTGGGCCTTTGGTTTTTTTTGTTTTGTTTGGTTTTTTGTTGTTTTATTTCTTTTTAATTTTGTTTCTGTGATTTTTGATTTTGTTTATTTGTATTTGGTGATTTTAATTAAATTTTGATTTTGTGATTTTGAAGTTTAATTGTTTTTCAATTAGGGTCTTTTAAGAGTTTGAGTTTAATTTAGTGATTTTAAGTTAGCTTCTTTTGGGATTAATTAAATGATTTAGGTTTTTTTAGATTTTAATCATTTTAGGTTTTTGTGACTTAATTAATTAGTTTTAAAGTTGAGATTTTCAGGATTTTAATTATTTTAGGGGTTTTAGGTTTTTTTGGATTTTAATTAGAGTTTTTAGTTTAAATTAAGGTTTTGGGTTTTAATTAAAGTTTTTGGGTTTTAATTTAATTTTTTAGATTTTCAACATGGTTTTCAATTTAATTATGGTTTTACTTAATTAATTAGGGTTTCAAATGTTTTTAAGTTGA
>JAMKQA010007663.1:0-20882 GCA_024699735.1 Posidonia australis | reverse complement strand
ATTGCCTGCTACAAGGAATTAGATTGTGTCCTCGACTCACTTGGTGCTACCTGGATTCCTAGGTTTATGGTGGCTCTCACTCAACCAATGGATTTCCAGGGTAAAATGGGCTCCATGCCAAATTCCTAGGGCCCTATACCTACTTTTTCAATAATTCATTTTCTTTTTCTCCCTCAAAGGCATGCTGACTTATCCTATCCCTTACTTGGAGGTAATAAACACCTATGCTGAGGGGTGGCTGCTCTTTTAGTTTGATATAAAAGGGGTGGCTAGTCCCTTTGAACATATAGGCTTGGTAGGTGTATGCTTCAACTCCTCTCCAAGTTATGTGATAGGGATAGAGTCGTCCTACATGCCTCACTCAGTGGAGCCAACTTCTGTTTGCAACTTCTATCTTCTTATTTCTTTTGTGCTCCAAAGTCTATGTTGTTTCTTTATTGCTCGCATTCTCACTTATGCCCTATCATTTTTTTCTCCCTCTAGCGATGTAGGCCCCTTAAGAATTTGTACATTTCGCCCACTTTCCATGGATTATCACTCCCTCACTCCCTAGGTGACACAGGTAGTAACACGTGAGGAGGATCAAACTCTTCCTAAGCAGGCATGACTTCCGATTTTCCTCATCGGGTAGCAGTTATGCTAATGTTCATATTATAATTACAATGCAAACAAAAGGAAAGTACAATGCAGATGATGCAATTTGTGATGTCTAGATGCAGTAAGCAAAAACATAGAGATGCATGGGCTGCAATGAATGTTTTGCAAGGCTTGGGAGTGGTCGACGATCATTGGGAGTACTTTCAGTTAGGAGCCGCTAATGGGTGCCGATCATTGATCCAGTGCACTTTCTTTGGTTCTGGGAGGACCATAGTTGAAGCTCGGGCCTGGTGATTCAGCGTGCGGTGGTGAAACAGCTGTTTTCCCTTCCCCGCTGCTGTTGTGCTCTATTTGGTCCTCCGTGAGCACTTCCAATTGTTCTTGGAATAAAAATGCCCAGATCTCCAACTGTCATCTATCAGGCTCCCCGTGTTTTCCTTTTAAGCAAGATCATGCACTACTACTGCCTGATGTGCTGCTGACGGTTCTGAGTGACCGTTCTCAGGAAAAAAAAATCTTCTGAAAACTGTTGGTTATTATGATATTGAGGCTATGAACAAACTCTGGTTTGGATTCAATACGCCTACACTGGTAAAGTAAGTTAAATCGCAGGAAATAATGGTTTTTGGGGACTTACCTGAGCATAGGGGATCTCTTCCGCTGGTTCTGATGCTCGTATCCCGATTCTTTGTGCTCTCTTCGTTCTTTCACCTTGATCGGCTCGACGATTCCTTAGCCGTATTGCCCAAGGGATTCCTTTCTCATACCCCAGTTGCGACACAAATTTTCGACCATTAGGCAAAGGTTGTAGAGAACGGCCAAGTGGCTGACAGACTCATGAACAGGAAAGAGATTAACTAGCTGTAATTGGTTGACACAGCACGGAATCAAATAAAAGATCAGATAGAATCAACAAAAAAGGGAATTGACTCCCGACGGGCCTGCTGCTCCCGGGTCTGAATGTTGGGGTAAAGGTCGGCTAACTATATTGGGTTGTGCTGGTGGTGCTTGTGCAGCTACTGGTGCGGGCTCAAGGCTGCCGCCTGTGTGTTAATCACAATGACCTTTTGGTCAATCAAGTCCTGGATTGCATTCCTTAGTGTAAGACAATTGTCCGTCGAGTGACCTACGACCTGATGGAAATTGCAGAACGCATTCGTGTTGTACCAGGCAGGAAGCGGATCTGGTGGCGGGTGCACCTCAGACAGCCTCAGGAGGGATGTGACTTTAGGGAATACCATGCTCAAAGGCTCCACTAAAGGGGTATAGTGGCGCCTGTCACAGCGTTGTCGCTTCGGCTATGGATGTGCCAACGGTGGGCACGTCCTGGCCGAAGGGTTAGGATATTGGTGTGGCAATGGGGGTGATGTGTGATGCATGTTGTGCTCTAAGTGTAGGCGTGGGTGCATAAATTACTTGGCGCTGCGGGGGCGAGTGGACATTTGCTAGAGCAGCAGGGGATCTGATATAAGAGACAGTATTTTTGGAGGGATCCTACCTCCTGGGTGGATTGGCATTGGGGTTGTTGTTGTTGCTGCTACTAGGGCCACTATGTGAGGCAGTGGCCTGATTGGCAAATGCTAAGAGCATTGGAAAACTGCCGCCGCGTAGTGAACTCTCAACACGGGTGTCCACCCGAAGCAGTGCAGAAAAAGTGGTGACAGGTTGAATGCTAAGCAGAGCCCCGACCGCTGGCTGTGCTCCCCGGATCACTATCTCAATAGACTCCTCGTCAGAGGGTCTATCTTTGACTTGTGAAGCCAAAGAGCGCCAACGTCCAAGATACTCCCCAAATGTTTCTTGGGGTCTCTGCTTGAGAGCGACTAAGTCATCTCGCTTGGGGACTAAGTCAAGGTTAAAGGAATATTACTCTAGGAACGCATGCCTAAGGTCGTCCCAAGTCTTGATGGTGGCCATGTTGAGGGAAGTGAACGCATGCTATGGGTTTAGGATTGGTTTAGCTAATAGGATTCAAGGGTTAACCACATCCAAAGCAACATCTGGAAAGCTCATCTATGAGTCTCCTCAAAATCGGGGTGTCTACACTTAAGTTCAAAGGTTGCATTCTCATGGAAAGGAACAACTATCAGAAAATATAAGATGGTTGGTTCTTGACCCATCTCCTCAAGTTAAACATTAAAAAGGGTGCTTTGTAAATAGATTTCGCTTTCATATAGTAGAAGTTGAGATGAATCGAATGACTCAAAACATTGGCGTGGTATTGAATGCAAAAACTCCATGCTTTTCTAGTGGTCAAGATAGAAATCTAGAGTATGACAATGTTTCATACTACATAATTCTGATGGACATCGTTGAATTGGATTATCATGGTACTAGGTGTATTTTACTGTACATGGGTAGAGAAAGAGAGTTAAAGAAAGATGAATTTGGATTCACAATTGTGAATCTAAAGTGAATTTGTAATGATGATCCTTTCGTCTTGGCTTTGCGAGTTGAGCAAGTGCTCTACGTGTGAGATCCCATTGACAAAGATTGGTATGTTGTTAGACAGATGGCACCTAAAGACTTCTATGATATGCAAGAGGAGGAATATATGAATGATGCCAATATTGTTGATCCAAGTGTACCTTCACCAATTGTTAATGATGACTTATGTGGTCTCAATGATATGGAGATTCACATTGATGATGATGTTGTTGTTGCTGTTGATGGTGATATTGATGATGATAAAAGTGATGAGGACGATAATCTTATTGTGGAGGAGGAAGAAGAGGAGGAGGACGATGATGACAATGACAAAGACGATAACGACAATGAATGATTTTTCAATTGATTGTAGTTGTTTTGTACATATATTTTAAAAAACTTCTAGAAAAAGTAGTTCATGTGGTGTGATTAATGCTTTTGATGGAGTTTATTAGGATTTTCTGAATAATTAAGTTTTTTGGTGAAATTGTTTATTTACTTAATGGTTTATAAGTGTATGCATGGTTTTTTTAAATTTCTATTGATATAAAATTACAAAATATGCTTGTTGAGTTGTACCAGGAATCTACAATGAGGCAAAGATTTTGTAGGACAACTTGTCCATATGTTCCTAAGCCTCCATCAAAAATCGCCAACCAACCTCAATTGCAATATCATGAGTAATTCCTTTTAGAGCCTCATCATTTGTCCTTGCATTTTGATCCCTATGCTCTTGAAGACCCTCAACAACGTGAAGTAGATGTCGTTCACGAGAATGAGGAAAGTAATGCATCAAGGAAAGTTAGAGGTGCTACACTATGTAAGGATATACTTAGAGAACACATTACAATAAATGTGAATGAGTATGAGCAACTAGTTGGTAAAGAAGGGACAAAGTTTAAACATTTTTTGGGAACATTAACTAGAAATGAATGTATATTCCCATTTGATGTTGCTAGATGGAAGAAAATTCCAGAAATAAGCAAAGAAGATGCCTAGAGTAAAGTCCTCTTGTAGGAATATTTTTGTATTAGTGTTATTTGTTAATAACAAGAATTTCTTTAAGATTATTTACTATTCAAATTATTCCTAGACGAATTGCATCATTGTATGTAGGATAAATTTGTCTTACGGGAGGAAGCAACTGGGGGAAGTGGAAGCACCACTTGAAAGACAAATACCAAAGAAGAGATATACCATTAGAGAAAGTAGATGAAGACCATGTCCAAAGCAGTCAATATAAAAATTTGATTTCATATTAGAAGACGAATGCTTTTAAGGTAAGGTTGCCAAGTTTATTTTTTGATTTATAATTCATAAGCATTATATATGTAATCTATTGGATTATTGTAAGTAGAAACTTAATGAAAAAAATACTAAAAATCACTAACATTTGACAACACTACATTGTTCTGGGACAAAAGGTTTTGCTAAGGTTGCATATATGGAAGTAAGAATATATTAGTTTGCACTTTTAATATTTTCCTTTGTACAATTTATTTTTAAATACTTTTTGCCATGCCTTGCCTCTGCAGAAAATAATAAGAAAAGGAAGATACCTATACCTCGAGATGAGTTCTGGATTCAAACACATACAAATAAGGAACCTCTAAACGACACCTTAGCTGCAATTATAGTAAGCTCATTGCACATTACAATAGCACATATAGTTTAGTGAAGTACTTCACATTATGTTTTTTTTATTTTACATAGGAAAAGACACGTGAACTTCAAAGTCAACAACCAGAGGGTACACAAAGTGATGTTGCAGCTAAAGATGACATTCTTTCTCATGTTTTTGGGAAGAGAGACATGACCGAGTTCAAGGTTTAGGAAATGGACCAACTCCATCAAAACTATGGGATCCAAAAGCCAGACATGCTTCAAATTCTATGTTGATATCTAAAAATCAAAGACTAGCTAAAGAAGTGGATGATATGAGATTTAAAGTTTCTAAAATGGAAGAAAAAATATTAAAATTTTCTGAAATGGAAAAGAGAATGAATTACATGTTGGAGAAAATTGACTGGCAACAAGTATTAGTTACTTAAATTTATAAACTATATTATTTGTAGAAATATTATATGCTAGTACTTTCTTCATTTTTGAGAATCCAACACTTAAGCTTAAAACAACAATGTATTGTAGGAATCTTCATTAGAAATATCTTCAATTGGGAGTCTTGTGGATCCATCTCCTAAGGTAATTCTCTTTTGTATATTTAATGATTGTTATTCTTATAATTTTTTATTATTTATAATATGGAGTTTACTACAGATACTTCGTGTGCAGGCACGTACGAACATAAATACATCTAAGTCACATTGTCTTTCAATTAGGGCACATGTGGTAGGATCCATTTTTCTATTTAATTTTTCAAAATTCAAACACAATATATCCATGCATGTTATGAGATTGTGGGAGTTCACTACTGGGAAATGATATGGAGGTTCCTCCTCATAATAACACATCTAGTTTAAGTCCTTTGCATAAGAGGAGTGAGGTAAGTTGCATTTCTTTCTATTAAAACATATTTCATATATAAATATTTATCTACATAAAGTCGTTATGTTCTAAGTGAAAGTTGAGTAATATAATCAATGTTGTAAGCCATTAAGAGTGTAACATCTATGGTCAGTTTTGTTTCAAGAATTACTTCCCATTTGATTTGTACCTGTGATGTTTGTAATGTGAGCCCAGTTGGGATGACTGAGAGTGGATCACATGTGTTGTAAATATAATTATTGGGTAATCACAATGAATTCGTAGTTATCTCCCTCTTTGGTTTTTTGTTTTCTCTATATTATACGAGTGGTTTTCCCTTGGTTCTCTATAATGAGACAAGATTTGGCGTGTTTTGGCCCATGTGTGTGTGGGGCTAAGGTTAGGAAGTGAGGCTAAATAATCACAGTGTTGCCTATGAACCCAACATGTGAATTACTTTGTGAAAAGGTGTGCTCAAGATATTTCTCCTTTCTTTTGTAATTCTAGCGCAAAATGTGCACAAAAATTACGGAAGGTTGTTGGGCCATGTAATATAAGTAGAGGGGGTGGTGTAGGCTGGATGGGCATGCAAAAAGGGAAAAAAAGAAGAAGAAGAGAAGAGTGGAAGGCTCCAAAGAGAAGGAGAACTAGGGAGAAAGAAAGAAAGAAAGAAAGAAAGAAGAGAGCGACCGAGAGGGAAAGGGAGAAGGGCGAGAGCTAAAACTAAAACAAAGAGAGAAATAGAGAGGGGAGGCTACTTGTGCCATGGGGGAAAAGAGAAGAGAAGAAATCAGTGAAGAAAAGTAGGGAAAAGAAGAGAAGAGAGGAAGAAGAAGGAAGAAGAGAGAAAAGGTACACGTTCTACCCCTCCATTTCTCCTTATTCAAATTTGTTTTTAATCTAAATGCTTTGCTTAGGTAGATTTCGGTTTGTGAGAAAGTTTTAGAAATTTTGAGCATTTATCCATGGATTTATCACTAATTTTCGCATGGATAGTCATAGTTGAGTTGTTTTTGAGCTTTCTTGTTTTAATCTTGTATATCTTGAGCTATAGATGTCAGATTTGTGTGATTTTTGTTCCATGTCTTATTACACTTAAAAATCTTCGTTTTAGTATATTATTTGCATATTTTCATGACTTGTGCATAGATTAGTGGGATTTACAAGTTCAGTAACCCAATTGAGTTTTTTTTTGGTCTAAAAATTAAACTTGGGGCTCAAATTAGTGGTGTTTTTTGTCAACGAGTGTTGATGGCTCACCAAGGAGGCGCTCTTGGCACCTATAGGGCACTATGGGACACCCCAAGGGCACCTGACGACTACGAGCCACATCCTGTAACCATGTCGGCGACAGCCTCGTGCCTGGCACGGAAGGCCAAATGCGCGAGGGACGGCAAAGTCACGGCAAAACAATAAAAAGCAAATGATAAAAATGCAGGAGTCGCCACCTAGTCCACTTGAAAACGGGAGATGAGAAAAACCCTTTTAAAACATTAAAACCATGCCATAAAACCAATGGAAAAGGTCAACATGAACCAGAAACTGGGCAAGGATCCCTGTTACGCACGAGGAAGGTATTAGGCACCCTCGTGCGCCCGAAAAATCGATCATTCATGGGTTTCTCATTTACTTATATGAAATGTTGGCTTTTCAGCCTGTTTCTGTACGCTCGAGGGCGATATGCCATGCAAGCGGTGCCTTATGCTAAACATGGATAGAGGGACTGTAGGGTGTGTCCTAATGCTCAAAAAGGTCACTCGAGTGGTGGATCAAACACTGGTGCAAAGATATTGCATGGATATGACCAAAGATCCAATAACACCGAATGGCTTTTGTCCTCACTTTGCTATATGCTAAACATAAGCTACCATGCATAAATGTGGATGAAAACAGACTAGAGTCCTCCTGATATATCCAGAAAAACACCCAAAGAAAACCAAAGGCAAAGCAAATCAGGAAACATGCTAAATACCATGCCAAAAGCTACAGTATGCAGTGAAAAAACAGGCATGTGCGCCTATGTGGTGCGCCATTCTGGTGCACCACCAATTTGCACCTATATGGTGCGCCTATCAAAATGCAGGTCAGATAGTAAGCTAGACTAATGTGCCATGCGATAAAAAAACCTTGCAAACATGCATAAGACCATCTAAAAATACACCATGAATAT
Source organism: Posidonia australis (assembly GCA_024699735.1). Classification (NCBI taxonomy): domain Eukaryota; kingdom Viridiplantae; phylum Streptophyta; class Magnoliopsida; order Alismatales; family Posidoniaceae; genus Posidonia; species Posidonia australis. The sequence goes on along the minus strand of JAMKQA010007663.1, from coordinate 13,204 downwards.
CTAAAACTCCCGATCACATATGAGTGAGTTTCCTTCTCTTCCACAAGGTCATAAAGGAAAGAGGAAACCCAAGAAAGTATGATATGGGTCTTGTGCTCAAGGGCTATATACCTCACATAAGACCACACAACCCTACTCTGAATAAAGCTAATGGGTCTCAGCCATGCTACCCGGTCCTAGATCATGGACTGTTGCATAAGAGCTCCTCAAATAGGAGTCCATGGGGTAACCAATTCACTAGACCCCAGTAACAGGCTGACTATGCTAGATGCAAAACTAAAACAAATAGGGCTATTATATGTTGAAATGATGCATAAATGATCATGATATATCAGAGAACAAACATCAGAAAAATCAAAGTCCAGGACAATCGGAACAGAATGCAGATCATGATGCAAAGTTGGCTGCTTGCACCTTATGACGAGGCTGGTGTGCCCCAGATACTCTGTTTCAGACAATGGTTTGACTTCAGAGCCTGGACTAGATGTATGCAACCAACTAGGTTACTGATTACCCAAATCATTAAGATAGATGAGAACTTAATCATGTTAAGCAAATGAGCATAAAAACCCTCTTATCACTCTCTCCTCAAGCCATCCATATTCATAGATCACAAAGACTACAGTTACTGTTGATGGGTTCTCTGATTCATACAGTGATTTAATTGACTCAGGGATCATGTGGAAAAGATAAAACATGTAAAAAGGATGCATTATGGTGTATGTTTCATAGCTAGTGGTTACATAGGACTAAGATTCACTGTTAAAATAAAGACCACAAACACAGTGCAAAAATCATCATGACAAAGAAGCAACGAACATATATACGAGAGCATCATGAACATCCAAAATATCACAACAAGACGTGAGAGAACATTGCTATATAAACAATATATCGGTTTAGTTACATGTTTAATCCGGAAATGTCATGTAAGATTCATATGGAGATTAGTGAAGGAACTTACCTTACCAATGATATCTCCTCCTTGGATGGCTCAAGGTATCTCCTCCTTGTTGCCTTGGACATGATTGGGAATGCTCAGGGGTGCAAGGGAACGCTCTGAAAGGCAAGGATGCTGGTTGCTAAAAGTGTGTGGACAGCCACAAGAACTTGCTAAGAATTTGCTAAGAGTTTGCTAAGAGAGAAGAAAGTTGCTTCAAGGGGGCCTTTTAAAGAGAAAGGAAAAGGGTAACTCTTGGGATGCAAAAGGCCAACAGCCTCGCGCAAATTCATGAAGAATATTCGTGAGTGAGGGTTACAAGCACAGAATATGGAAAGCCAACAGCTAGCAGCCTGAGAAGTGGCTGTGCGCCACAATGGTGCGCCACCATGGTGCGCCAGCTCAATGCTCCATTGTGGTGCTCCACGTTGGTGCTCCCACCTAGCTGCTGGACCATAGGCTTAGGGTCAGTTTGTGCAAGGATCTCTGGCTAATGTCAAATAGGGTTCAAAAGTGGTTAAGCTTGCCGCAACTAAAGCAACATCTTCAGGAGAATCCACCTACAAGCCGCCTCAAAATCGGGGTGTCTACAGATGCCCCTCCCTGAGCGAGGTCGAGGGACGAAGGGAACTGAGACCGATGCTCAGAGTTGACAAGATACCCCCATTTTGAGGCTGCGGAGGAGTGATGTTTGCTATAGGCACTAGGTCACTTATCCGGTGGATGCACTGAAAATCATGACTTGTTGCCAAATGCAAATGCAAAGTGTAAACATGCATGCGAATGCCGAGCCAAATGTGGAAAATGCAATGCGATGATGAGCTTAAATACAATTGCAAGAGCTGATGCTGAATGCGAAGCTGATACTATTGATGAAGTGCTATTGCAAAAACTAAAGAATCCCGCGCACAGATGGAACCACTGGCAAGAAAATGATAAGTTGTCGGACTCATCAACCGAATTATTGAGGTTATCAACCTGAGGAGGCGGGATATGACAAGTCAACCAAGTCTTGTCAACCAGGTCGCCAGACAGCGTGACGGTTGTCAACCGAGTAGTTGGGGATACCAGCCCAAAGAAAAGGGGCATGGAAAACATACTCTTTGTCAAGAAAGAGGGCCCTGTCCGCACGGACCTAGGGCAAGCAAAGGGATTTTGTGCCCACAAAAACCCAAAAGAAAAGGATGAAATAGGACCTTGACCGCCCGATCAAAAGTCAAACAGCTGGATTTCGCGCTCGCGAACATCCAAGGAAGAGGATAAGGACCTTGACCACCCGGTCAAAGGTCAAGCAAAAGGATTTCACACCTGTGAAAATCCAACAAAAAGGAGAAGGACCTTGACCGCCCAGTCAAAGGTCAAGCAAAAGGATTTCGCGCCCGCGAAAACCCAAGGAAAAAAGATAGGGACCTTGACCTCCCGGTCAGAGGTCAAACAAAAGGATTTCGCACCCGCGAAAACCCAAGAAAAGCTACAGAAAGGACCTTGACCTCTCGGTCAAAGGTCGAACAATAGGATTTCGTGTCCGCGAAAATCCAAGGAAAAGGATGAGGACCTTAACCTCCCGGTCAAAGGTCGACTCTGACCGCTCAGTCAAAAACCAAGGAAAAGGTTCTCACGCCCGCGAGAAACCAAGGAAAAAGGAAAAGAAATGACCTCGATCGCTCGGTCAAATGTCGACTCTGACCGCACGGTCAGAAGCCAAGGAAAAGGATCTCGCGCCCACAAGAATCTGAAAAGGCAAAGGAGATGACCTCGACTGCCCGGTCGAAGGTTGACTTTGACCGCCCGATCATATGTCAAGCAAAAGGATCTTGTGCCCACGAGAATCGGAAAAAAGAAAGGAAATGACCTCGACCACCCGGTCGAAGGTCGACCTTTACCGTCTGGTTAAAAACCAAGGAAAAGGATCAGGAAATGACCGCGACCAACCGGTTGAAGGCCGACTCTGACCGCCCAATCAGAAGCCCAAAAAAAAAGGATCTCGCATCCACGAGGAAAAAAGAAAAGAAAAGACCTTGACCGCCTAGCCAAAGGTCGACTCTGACCGCCCGGTCAGAAGCCAAAGAAAAAGATCTCACGCCTGCGAGAAAAAAGAAAAGAAATGACCTTGACCGCCTGGCCAAAGATCGACTCTGACCGCCCGGTCAAAAGCCAAAGAAAAGGATCTCACGCCCGCAAGAAAAAAGAAAAGAAATGACCTTGACCGCTCGGCCAAAGATCGACTCTGACCGCCCAGTTAGAAGCCAAAGAAAAGGATCTCGCGCCCGCGAGAATCCAAAAAAAGCAAAGGAAAGGACCTTGACCGCCTGGTCAAAGGTCAAAAAAAAGGATTTCGCGCCCACAAAAATCCGAAGAATGAAGGGTCAGAAGAATCTCATCCGCCTGGAACGAGAACCCGAAAAAGAAAGCGATAATCCCTAGACTATCCCCTAGGAAGGAAGCTGGCTCAGTTGCATACTGGAGGGCACGACTGCAATTGTGCTCGCTGTTGGCTCTATAGCACAGAAACTGGTGCTCTTACTGAGATGCATATGCAATATCCTCTGAAAGAACCTTGTTGGAGTTCCGATCTCAATTGGCTTTGTTTGCGAGTTTCGCAAAAAGTTGGGACGTATTTGCAATTTTCTGAAACTAGAGGGGCCTTATTGCAAATTAGCCTGATATGGAAAACTTCTGATGGTTTTATTGCTACTATGCTGCTGATATTTGAAATTTTGCTGATTGCTTGCAAGTTTCTGCTCAAATGTGATTTGTCGCACCCTTTGTGGGCTATTCTACAAATTCACATTGTCAAGGGGTTTTCTGCAAATTACCCCACTTGGTGAATTTTTGGAGGGTTGTGTGCTTATTTTCTTAACAGTTTGCCTTTTGCATTTTGCAAACTGCTGAGTGTCGAGGATAACAATGCAATTCTTGTAGCCATTCTGCTCTTTAGACCTTGGAAATTAAGATATTTGCACTACTTGTATATGGCGGGGCACACTAGATAATTGCTAAATCATAACTGCTGGGGCATCTAACCATAGTGACACCAAAACACTGTTCTAATGTCCTGCAAACATTGATTGGTGCACTAATTGCTGAGGATCATGAGTATCTACGGGTTTGAGGTATACCATCCTCACTGTTGAATATTGCCACAGTTGAGGTGAGCTGGCATTTGTGATGCACTGTGGCTAGATTCTGGAAACCCGTTTTCCATGTATTTCACTTCAGGTAGACAGAGCTTACCTTTATCCTGGAAGAAGTCTAACAGATCTGTGGGCTATTGCCATACATGTCACTAGTCAGTTTCATATGCCATGACAGCTATGCTTCTGTCCTGTGCCAATTGATAGGCTTATCCCGAAGTGCTTGTGAGAAGCCTCATCTGCATGCTCCCAAAAGTAGTACTGTTCCCATGATCTCCTTGACTTAGAAAGGCAGCTAGCATGCCCCTGGTCAAAGACCTATTTCCAATCAAAGTGCAGTTAACTTGCCCCTGGTTGAAGATCCCTTTTTTTGCCAATATTCCGATTCAAAAGGCAGCTAGCATGCCCCTGGCTGGAACGTGGGCAAACGCCTTGCAAAGCAATGCAAAATGCAAAAATGGTGTGATCAAAAATGCTGAATGCCAAATGATTTATGCAAAACTCATAAGATGGAAGTAAGATTTATGCATGGTGTATAGAAGATATGCCCTTAGTGCCGAGGAAGCCTTCATTGCCTGCTACAAGGAACTAGAATGTCCTCAACTCACTTGATGCTACCCGGATCCCTGAGTTTATGGTGGCTCTCACTCAACCAATGGGCTTTCGGGATAAAATGGGCTCCATGCCAAACTCCTAGGGCCATATACCTACTTTTCTTGATAATTCATTTTTCTTTTACTCCCTTAAAGGCATGCTGACTTACCCTATCCCTGCTTGGAGGTAATAAACACCTAGGTTGAGGGGTGGCTGCTCTCTCTTTTTCCTTTTTGATGTAAAAGAGGTGGCTAGTCCCTATGCAAATATGGGCTTGGTAGGTGTATGCTTCGACTCCTCTCCAAGTTATGTGATAGGGATAGAGTTGTCTTGCAGGCCTCTCTCATTGGAGCCAACTTCTATCTTCTTATTTCTTTTGTGCTCCAAAGTCTATATATTTTCTTGGCTCACACTCATTCACAACCTATCATTTTTCCTCCCTCTCGAGGTATAGGCCCCTTGTGAATTTGTACATTTCGTCCACTTTCCCACGAATGCTGGCTCCCTTACCGCCTAGGTCACACAGGTAATAACGCGTGAGGAGGATCAAACTCTTCCTAAGAAGGCTGGCTTCCCGAATTTCCTCAATGGGCAATGGTTATGCCAATGTTCATATTACGATTACAATGCAAACGAAAGGAAAATACAATGAATATGATGTGATTTAGGTGATGTGCGGATGCAATAAACAAGAAACGTAGCGATGCATGGCCTATAATGGACTGTATTGCAAGGCTCGGAGTGGCCGACAATCACTGGTATTACTTTTCCAGCTAGGGGCGCTGATGGGCGACGATAATCGGTCCAACGAAAACTTTCTCCAATTCTTGAAGCTTGGTCCTGGTGATTCAGGCTGTAGTGGTGAAACAACTGTTTTCCCTTTCTGATTATGTCGTGCTCTGCTAAGTCCTCTGCGAGCACTTCCAATTATTCTTGGAACAAAATATCTTCAACTGTGTCATCTATCAGGCTCCTGAGTCTGCCTTCTGAATTGGATCTTGTGCTGCTGCTACCTGATGCACTACTAACTGTCCTGACTCTGCCAGCACTGTACAACTTTGAAACTGCTCGCAGGTCTGCTCTGACTCTGAATGATCATTCTCTGGAAAACTTCTTCTAGATAGATCTAAACAGCTTGAGGCTATGAACAAACTTTGGCTTGGATTCAAGACGCCTGCACTGGTGAAGTTAGTTAAATCGCGGGAAATGATCATTTTGGGGGACTTAACGAAGCGCAAGGGTCTCTTCTGCTGGTATTGATACTCGTGTCCCAATCTTTCGTGCTCTCTCCGTTCTTCCGCCTTGACCGGTTCGGCGATTCCTTGGCCGTATGCCCAAGGGGTTCCTTGCTCGTATCCCCACTTGCGACTCAAGTTCTCGACCATCAAATGGGGATCACTACGAATGTTCAAGGGTAGGAATTACATTGACCGGCTCAAACTGGTTGACATAGTACAGAACATTACAGGTTTAAGGCTCGAAGCGGATGGGGTTTGGAGCTAGAGCAGAGGCTACCTCAATGGTAGGATGAATCAAACTAATTGACTCCTCAGAATCACCAAGGAAGGATAGATACAACTGACATAAAAACAGTAGGACGAATAAAAGATCAGATAGAATCAACAAGAAAAATGGAATTGACTCCCGAGTGGCCTGCTGCTCCCAGTGCTGAATACCGAGGTAATGGTTGGCTAACTATGTCGGGTTGTGCTGGTGGTGCTTGTGTGGCTGCTGATGTGGGCTCGGGGCCTGCCGCTTGCGTGCTAATAACGATGACCTTCTGGTTAATCAAGTCCTGGATTGCGTTCCTTAGTGTAAGACAATTGTCCGTCGAGTGGCCTACGACTCGATGGAAATTGCAGAATGCGCTCGCATTATACCAGGCAGGAAGCGGACTTGGTGGTGGGCGAACCTCAGACAGCCTCAAAAAGGATGCGACTTTAGGGAACACCATGCTCAACGGCTCCACTAAAGGGGTATAGTGGCGCCTGTTACGGCGTTGCCGCCTCGGCTACGGATGTGTCAATGGCTGGAGCATCCTGGCCGGTGGGGTAGGATAAACTGGAGTGGCAGTGGGAGTGATGTGTGGTGCATGAGGTGCTCTAGGTGTGGGCGTGGATGCATAAACTACTTGGTGCTGAGGGGGCGGATGGACATTTGTCGATGCAGTAAGGGATCTAATATAAGAGACTGCATCCCTGAAGGGGTCCCGCCTCTTGGGTGGATTGGCATTATGGTTATTGTTGTTGTTGCTGCTGCTAGCACAACTATGTGAGGAAGTGGCCTGTTTGGCAAATGCAGAGAGTGCTGGAAAATTACCGCCGCGTAGTGAACTCTCAACACGGGCACTTGCCCGAAGTAAAGCAGAAAAAGTGGTGACTGGCTGTATGCTGAGCAGAGCCCTAACTACTGGCTGTGCTCCTCAGATCACGATCTCAATAGACTCCTCATCGAAGGGCCTATCTTTGACCTCCGAAGCCAAGGACCGCCAAAGTCCAACATACTCCCCAAATGTTTCTTGGGGCCTCTGCTTAATTGCGACTAAGTCCTCGCGCTTTGGGACTAGATCAAGGTTAAAGGAATATTGTTCGAGGAACACCTGTGTAAGGTCGTCCCAAGTCTTGATGGTGGCCATGTCGAGGGAAGTGAACCACTTCAATGCGGGCCCCGTAAGACTCTTCTGGAACAGGCGGATTAACAACATTTCGTCAACTTGGAGCTGGGCGAGGTCACCACAATAGGCCTTGAGGTGGGAAATCGGGTAGCCCCTACAATTGTATTTTTCGAACTCCAAGATTTGAAAGTTCGATGGGAGAGTCGCCTCTAGAAAATAACAGAGGTCCCGGAATTAGTAGGACCGGCGGTCCTCGCCTTGCACTTGTCAGAGTATGCGCTCCAAATCATTGACCCTTGCAAGGAGAGCATCTGGAGCTACTACAGTCACAGCTTGTGCAGCCGTGGCGGGTGCCGCATACACTGTATGGGTCGCCCCTAAGGGCTCCTCCAGATCCGCCATTCCGCCGTCTGGTGCTACGACAGGATGGCCAGTGTACCCGTGCATGGGTGCTACGTGCTGTAGGACAAAAGATGAACCCTGTGTCTGGTACATGGGTGAGGATAAGGCAAGGGGTGGTGCTATAAGAGGTGCAGAATGCGGGAGAAAGAGTTGTTGGATCGGAATGACCCCTAGTACTATGCTCACGGCGGGTTGTGCTCCCACCAGCCTAGAAGGCTGGCCACCAGATAATGGAGATGCATGCTGTGGTAGGTGTTGTGGTGGTGTTGCAAATGGCAATGTCGACACCCTATCGTCGGGGAGTTGAGGGATGGCGACGGCTGTGGGGGTGGTGTAGTGGGTGCAATCTGGGGTCCTAGGGCTAGTTGTAAAGGTAACTCGGGAGTCGAGAAGGACAAACCTGAAAAGGGCTAGAGCGCCAATGCTAATCCCTACAACTGCTGGGCGAGAGTCGACATTTGTTGCAGTTGCGCTGTCATGGGATCATCACTAGGGACTCCAAAGGATGGAGGCAAAACCGGGACAGAGGAGTCAGGAAGCTGAGACCCCAACTGTCCAAACTGGGGAGAAGCTACTACAGAGACAGCCACAGTCGGAGGGGGGTTGGAAAACACATAGCCCTGAGGAGGAGCAGCAAAAGGAGTCTGGGAGAAGGTCAAGGGAACATCATCAACTACTGAGGCCCCAAAAGCAATAGAAGACCAAGCTGATGGTCACGAAGGCAGGGTAGCCACAAGGACACGGAACTGGGGTGACGGAGGTCCTCCGGACGCTAAGGCAAAAGTGGAGGCAACAATGATAACAGGGACAGAGACAAAGGAAGGGTACGCTGAAACGGGGACCTCCTCCAGGACAGCAGAGGAAAGGGACTCGCGGATTTGCTGGGCCATAGCGGATCGCGAGGAGGTACGGATTGGACTGCGACTAGGAACAAGAGGACGGATCCTAAGACGAGCTATCGTCAAAGGTGACAGATAACTCGAGAGATGCGGTCGAAAGTCGTGTCGCACCGAGTGTCAGTGAAAGGAAAACCTCGAGCTCTAGCTAAGGAACTCGCACACTAACCGATACTCTATGTACAAAAACAAAGAAACAAGTTAGAAAAGATGCAATGTTTACGATGGTATGAGATGCAAATGCATGAATGCTTCTAGCATGCGCTCTCTTACAATCTAGGGGTGTCCTACCAAGCCATCTACTCCGGATTCACATAGGGGTAAATAGGTCTCCGACTCAATGTTAGAATGTAAAGGTTCCCGTTCTAAATCCTAGCCAAAGCTTAGGCAGTGAACGGGTGATGCGTTCGAGGCCTCGTCCTTTGCCAAAGTAGTAGGTTGTACCCTCTACTAACACCGACACAATCCTGAACAAGGGGGGACATACCGATATCTCATCCCACACCAAAGCCATAGAATGAGAAAACCAGGAAATGTCCTTCGCAAACTACATAGGTGGACTTAAGAGATGAGAAGATGCATGCCCTATATGATGAATGCAAAATATGCTTTAAGTCTTTTACTTGCAAATTTGTTAAACCATGGGGGAAAGTTTGCAATTTGTCACTAGTTTGTCCTATTTATTTATTTTGGTTTTTATGTTTTTATTAACCAAAAGTGGGAAGAAAACATGTCTCTAATCTCCTAATCATGGCATATACAAAAAGGGAAGAAGACATGCAAAGCAACCATCAATTAACAAACAAAAACATGTGCATGTTATGTGCAAAAGTGGTGGCATAGCAAATGTGTAAAAAGAAAACACCCCTTATACAAAAGATATGCATGTAAGGAAGAAACAACTTATAATACAAAGAGATAGCCAAAGCAAAGCATGGGAAACAAGTAAACAAGGAGAAAAGCCAAAGTAAATGAAAAAACCCAAAACGAAAGCCAGGATTTGGTTATCCCTAGCGGAGTCGCCAGTTCCTGTAACCATGCCGACGACAGCCTTGTTCCTGGCGTGGAAGGCCAAATGCACGAGGGTCGGCAAAGTCACGGCAAAACAATAAAAGACAAATGATAAAAATGCAGGAGTCGCCACCTAGTCTACTTGAAAACGGGAGATGAGAAAAACCGTCTTAAAACATTAAAACCATGCCATAAAACCAATGGAAAAGGTCAACATGAACCAGAAAATGGGCAAGGATCCCTGTTACACACGAGGAAGGTATTAGGCACCCTCGTGCGCCTGAAAAATCGGTCTTTCATGGGTTTCTCGTTTACTTATATGAAATGTTGGCTTTTCAGCCTGTTTCTGTACACCCGAGGGCGATATGCCATGCCATGCTACATGCAAGCGATGCCTTTATGCTAAACATGGATAGAAGGACTGTAGGGTGTGTCCTAATGCTCAAAAAGGTCACCCGAGTGGTGGATCAAACACTGGTGTAAAGATATTGCACGGATATGACCAAAGATCCAATAACACTGAATGGCTTTTCTCCTCACTTTGCTATATGCAAAACTTAAGCTACCATGCATAAATGTGGATGAAAATAGACTGAAGTTCTCCTGATATATCTAGGAGGACACCCAAAGAAAACCAAAGGCAAAGCAAATCAAGAAACATGCTAAATACCATGCCAAAAGCTACTGTGTGCAGTGAAAAAACAGACATGTGCGCCGCACTGGTGCGCCACCTATGTGCGCCTATATGGTGCGCCACCTATGTGCGCCTATATGGTGTGGCTATCAAAATGCAGGTCAGACAGTAAGCTAGACTAATGTGTCATGCGATATAAAACCTTGCAAACATGTATAAGACCATCTGAAAGTGCTCCATGAATATCTAAAACTCTCGATCACATATGAGTGAGTTTCCCCCTCTTCCATAAGGTCACAAAGGAAAGAGGAAACCCAAGAAAGCACGATATGGGTCTTGTGCTCAAGGGCTATATACCTCACACAAGACCACACAACTCTACTCTGAATAAAGCTAATGGGTCTCAGCCACGCTACCCGGTCCTGGATCATGGATTGTTGCATAAAAGCTCCTCAAATAGGAGTCCATGGGGCAACCAGTTCACCAGACCCCAGTAACAAGCTGACTATGCTAGATGCAAAACTAAAACAAACAGGGCTATTATATGTTGAAATGATGCATAAATGATCATGATATATCAGAGAACAAACATCAGAAAAATCAAAGTCCAGGACAATCGGAACAGCATGCAGATCATGATGCAAAGTTGGCTGCTTACACCCAATGACTAGGCTAGTGCGCCAGCCAGGTGTGTCCTAGATACTCTGTTTCAGACTATGGTCAGACTTCAGAGCCTGGACCAGATGTATGCAACCAACTAGGTTACTGATTACCCAAATCATTAAGATAGATGCCAAAGAACTTAATCATGTTAAACAAATGAGCATAAAAACCCTCTTATCACTCTCTCCTCAAGCCATGCATATTCATAGATCACAAAGACTACAGTTACTGTTGATGGGTTCCCTGATTCATACAGTGATTTAATTGAATTAGGGATCATGCGGAAAAGATAAAACATGTAAAAAGGATGCATTACGGTTCATGTTTCATAGCTAATGGTTACATAGGACTAAGATTCACTGTTAAAATAAAGACCACAAACACAGTGCAAAAATCATCATGACAAAGAAGCAACGAACATATATAAGGGAGCATCATGAACATCCAAAATATCACAACAAGACGCGAGAAAACATTGCTATATAAACAATATATCGGTTTAGTTACATGTTTAATCCGGAAATGTCATGTAAGATTCATATGGAGATTAGTGAAGGAACTTACCTTACCAATGATATCTCCTCCTTGGATGGTTCAAGGTATCTCCTCCTTGGATGGTTCAAGGTATATCCTCCTTGTTGCCTTGGACACGATTGAGAATGCTCAGGGGTGCAAGGGAACACTCTGAAAGGCAAGGATGCTGGTTGCTAAAAGTGTGTGGACAGCCACGAGAACTTGCTAAGAATTTGCTAAGAGTTTGCTAAGAGAGAAGAAAGTTGCTTCAAGGGGGCCTTTTAAAGAGAAAGGAAAAGGGTAACTCCTGGGATGCAAAAGGCCAACAGCCTCACGTAGATTCATGAAGAATATTCACGAGTGAGGGTTACAAGCACAGAATATGGAAAGCCAACAGCCAACAGCCTAAGAAGTGGTTGGGCGCCCGCTTGGTGCACCTGCTTAGTGCGCCAACATGGTGCGCCAGCTTGGTGCTCCATTGTGGTGCTCCCACCTAGCTACTGGACCATAGGCTTGGGGTCGGTTTGTACTAGGATCTCTGACTAATGTCAAATAGGGTCCAAAAGTGGTTAAGCTTGCCGCATCCAAAGCAACATCTTCAGGAGGATCCACCTACAAGCCGCCTCAAAATCGGAGTGTCTACACACCCAACAACTAGCCAGATTGGTTCTAAAGAGTTCTTTGAGGTATTTGTTGACTTAAAATAGTGTTTTGGGCTTTACAAAGGTTTTTATGATAAAAATTGTTTGACAATGATTTTGAAAATAATGCATACGTTTTTAAAAAGGTTTTCCATGGTTTTTAATAGGAACTGTGGATGTGGGATTTCAAAGGAGGAAACGATGTTTCTTCAGTTTCATTGTTTCGTGGGCCTCGCTTGTTTCCCTTTTTTTATATCCAATTCCTCTACTCCACGGATGTCAGAACTAGTGTGATCGCCACTCTTGGTTCGATTTCCTTGGGCCTCGAGACGCCTTGGAGAGATGTTGTGGTTACGAGTTCGGCTACCATAGGACGACGCCAGCATCGCCTAAGGGTGCTCATGCCGGTGATCTTCTTCTTCTTCTTCTTTTCCTTGCAAAACAATGTTAAAATAAAAAATGTGGATTAATACAGTGTAGCAAGTGGCTCAACAAAATAAATTACAAGCATGAAAATGAAAGAAAAAGATACTTACCTAAGGGGTTTTATCCCCCCAGTTGCAAAGAAATGAAAGCACCTAGCTACGACATACAATTAAAATGAAATGCAGTATGCAAAATATTTAAATGAAAACCCTCTTTTTATGCACGTGATGTAAAATGGATGACGCGGCGTGGCCGGAGCTTAATAGAAGACTTGTGCTCAAAATCTCTTTACTCTCTTTCTCAAGATAATTTCCGCCTCTTCTGAATGTGTCACTAGTGTCTCCTCTCCAAAATTATCCCTTTTCTGATTCCCTCTCCAAAATTCTCCACCTTATGGTCCCTCCTAAAGGTTGGGAGTTCCCCTCTATTTATAGAGGAACAGGATGGCTCAAATTTAGCAAAATGGCTTAAATTAGCAAGATCAAGGAAAAGTTTCCAACTCTGAATCCTTGAATGCTAGTGTAGATACCCCGATTTTGAAGTCACTTGGCAGTAAGCTCCTCCGATTGATGCTCTGGTCGCGACCACCAAAACCCTAGCCCACATAAGCCTAATTAGACCCACACTGGCCCACTCTAACCCAATTACACTTAAAACTAAACAAATTAAATTAAATCCACTTAAAAGCTAATTAATCAAACAAATAATACCCTAATCAAGTAAAATTCATTAAAAT
>JAMKQA010007662.1:0-19114 GCA_024699735.1 Posidonia australis | reverse complement strand
AAGTGCTTTGCCTCCTCCTTTTAATATAGTTGAAGAAAGGATGAACAATAATATTGGGTTTGTAAGTTTATTATGGGGTGGATTGAGTAGCATGAATTGTGAAGGCTTTAACTCAATTGGCCAAGAAATTAACATCAATTGGCAACACACCAACAAGAAATACAACTACTCTTGTTCCCGCCAAAGAGAAGAATTCAAATAAGCTAACTACTACAACAAGGCTTGAGAAAGGGTTGAATAGGGTGACAATTACATTTGAGAAAATTAATGAAACAATCCAAAGTCATAAAGAAGAGATGATACAGCTACTCCTGTTCCCACCAAAGAGAAGAATTCAAATAAGCTAACTACTACAACAAGGCTTGAGAAAGGGTTGAATAGGGTGGCAATTACATTATACGAGAAAAAGAACGAAATACTCCTAAGTCATAAAGAAGAGATGATACAACTACTCCTGTTCCCACCAAAGACAAGAATTCAAATAAGCTAGTTGCTGCAACAAGGCTTGAGAAAGGATTGAATAGGGTGGCAATTACATATGAGAAAAAGAATGAAATACTCCAAAGCCATAAAGAAGAGATGCATGCAAGACTAGTGGCTTATTCCATCAATAAGTGTGTGCAATTCTTAAATGAGACAATAATAGAGTATGATTCTAAACAATGGGACTTTACATATAGATAGTTTGCAAAGTTATCAACAAGTTAGGAAACTTTTTGTTGGCCTTCCTAATGGAGAGAGTAGGAAAAGGTGGATTACACGGGAGTTTGATAGGCTTAATCTATGGAAAATTTGAATTGATATGCATTTTGATATGGACTGCTTGCCTTCACTTTGGAGACATCAACTCTACTGACTAATCTACGGGTAGTTTGCTACTTTTATTTTGAAAGTGGTAGTCTATTTAAATGTTTTGAGCTTGTTTTGAACTTGCATATGGTCTTGACTATTCAAATTATCTAGACAATTAACATTAAAAACACATTGGTATGATTAGCTTAGTATGTGTTCTTTTCTAATCACATTGGTACTCCATCTTTTGATTTCAGTAAATAGATATGGAAAGTCCATATGCTGTATATACAACATATTTTTCATGTGAATCATGAAAATACCATCATTTTTCTTACCCTACACTTCTGAAGTGGACATATACAACATATTTCTCATGTTCTTTTAAAGAAAAATTATACCATAAGTGGTACACAAATGTAGAAGTTTTCTTTTTTACATTTTATCCACACAATAATTCTTATTATTAGTTCCAAAGTAGATACAAGAATGATGTATATGGTAGGCAAACATGATGAATGAGATGATACTAAGAACGTATGAAGTAGGTGTTGAACTTTTATTAGCTTTGAATTGAGGTTATGTTGGTCATTTGTTGCTTCAAATGACAGAAACAATCAACATCTACAACTTTTGCCAAACAAGATTCTATCAATTTTTCTATAAATTGGCTTTGGAAATCTTTGCCAACTTCTCTAGACTTTGGCTTTATGGAGAAGCAATCCCAAACACACCCTTAGAACACTACCCTGTAGCTTTGAGAATTGTCGATATTTGAAAAGCTCTCTTGGACAGGGGTTGTTGTTTTAACCAGATTCTCCATTGGTTTTGAAAGGGTACTATGACTCAGATTGGGTATGTTGCTCAATCACTAGACGATCAACCACAGGTTATGCAATTTACATTGGTAAATCTTGCATCATAGAGGAAAAAGAAGCAAGCAACCGTTTCTAGATCCTCAATAGAGGCAGAATAAAGGTCAATGGCATTGGCTTCGTGTGAGATAACTTGGCTACTATACTTGTTCAATGATTTGAATATTACAGGTTTATCACCAGCTTTGCTTTACTAAGAAAACAATACAGAGATTCACATAACTGCAAATCTCAATTTTCGTGAAAGAGCAAAACGCATAGAGATGAATTGTTATGTGGTTCATAAAAGAGTATAATACTTCAAGAGAAACAGGATTTTGCCAGAACACTATTCCTTGTAAAGTCCTCGCTGATTCCTCACTAAGTTCTCGTTATAAACTTTAACGATGACTAATTATTCTCGGAACTAAATAACTCGTTAAATCAACACTACGAGGACATATCCTTGCAATGTGCTCATTTTATATTAGCAAGGTAATGTCCTCGCTCTATTCTCATGGTACCCTCAGCAAATACTCGTTAAATACCATGAGATTGTATCGTCGTTCCAATTTTAGCAAGGAAATGCGAGAATATAACGAGGACATGGAGAGAAAATGGCCTCGATAACCCTCGCAATTGGCTCGTTAAATAAAATAAAGCCATTATTTTTGTAAAGACATAGCATGGAAATGTCCTTACTAATACTAGGCAGTAAAAAAAATAAAACAATACATTATAAAAGTGAATTTGCTAAAATTTAGATTCATATACTTGATAAAATGATATTCAAATACATTAACAAGTATATTAAATTACACATATACAAATTTTATAAAAAAAAGTTTCAATTAATCTTACAACATAAGCTTTTACATATCCAAAGTTTTTTTCAAAAAACTAGCTAATACAACACTGAAATATCTTAATAGAAGTCACTAGATATAATACAAGTCAAAATGATAAATTGCATGTCAATTTTTTCAGGAACCAACTTGCTTTTTTTTATGTTTTGAGGATGGTGCATGGATCGAGCGACGATGACGTGTATACTCCTCGTAATCCTCCTCATCATCGCTTGCCAAATCAACTTCTTATTCGTCTATATATTTTCTGATTATAAAAAATAAACTTAAAATATATTATAATGAACAATGATTAAATTACAATATTGAATTCAACATGACAATTTATGTATATCAAAAATTTTAAAAGTAAATCAAATTTTACCTTACAAGTCATCCTCCAAAGCAATAGAATGAAAAGGAAGAACTTGGCCGTGAAATGGAATTTTAGGACAGATGTAGCGAGGACAGATACCGAGGATATGTCCTCGCTATTTCCTCATTAATTAAATATCGAGGACATAGTGAGGATACTTTCACGATAAACCCTTGCAATAATATTGCGAGGACATATCCTTGCTATGTCCATGCTATTTTTTCTCTGTATAATTTTGCGAGGACAAGTCCTCGCTATTTCTTCACTAGTGGTCCTCACTAATTCAAGAAATTGTAGTAGTGCAAGTTGGGTAGATAAAGGCTGTTTACACACCAAGCATAGAGCAAATAGCAGACAACTTTACTAATTAAGCCCTTGGGCAAGATGCAATTTAAGAAACTTGTTGATAAATTAGGGACTTATGATTTACGCACTCCAACTTGAGGGGAGTGTGAATTAGTTAGCTAGATTTATTAACAAGTTGTATACGTGTCAAATGGAGATACATAGGATGCTATAATGTATTTGTAGCTAACATAACAACCATAAAAATAGAAGAGGATGGATGAGAGAGAGCTCATTCTGATCCATTCTTTCACCACTTCTATATTTCACATCAAGTTACATCTTTAAAAGTTCCTGGCACATTTCATGAGATCATATTTAAAACGATGTGACTCTATATCTCATCATTTGGAAATCAATTTTCACTAAGGAGTCAATTATATATTAGTTTTTATTACCAAATGGATTGTAATTGGATGCTCAGATCTGAATGTGTTAATCCATCTTATTGTATGATATTGAATTTTAGTTAAGTACACGAGGAATAGAAAGAACCTTGATAAAATGCCATTTCCAATCTTCCCAAAAAGTAGCACGTCACCATCTTCCAAGCATGAAAGTGAAGTATTGAATCCCTAGCTTGTTTCTTGTCATTCAATGTTTAGTATGTACCTTCTCCCGAGCAACTTCACCTATGGCAGTAGAAATTCTACATGTCGCGAGTTAAGAGTTGGACCAAGGGAAATAGGAAGAAGCTTCAAAAGTTTTTAAATCCTAGGGTAGGTGTAGGTGGCAAAGATTAATAACCACAGATTCCTTCTAGCTAACAAGTATATTGCATTTTTTTTTAAATGGTAAAAAAGGTGATACAATATTCAGAAAGAAAGATAGGTGCAATTTATGGAATATATTACAGTTACAAATTAGACAATCAAAATTTATATATTTTGTTGCAGGCATAACCACTGGTTTAGGAAGCATTTTTGTTAATCATGTTTCCTTTCAATTAAAGTTTGATTTCCGAAAGGGATTGTCATAACATGCATAACACATGCTAGATTCGTATACTTCCACAGAAATGTACACGAATTGCTAGAACAAACTTTTATATAATCTATAAATTGTCATATTATTGAGTGAGAAGTATGGAGCAATATGAATAGGAAGCCCTTAACGCAACATGCCCAGAAGGCTTCAACGAATTTAAATTCCAGAAAAACTTACCTGAGCGCCAACTGGAACATTGTCTTAAAACTGAAGCTCGATATCATCAACCAAGGTTTATAATTAGGTCTTTGACATGTGAATCATGATTTGAACTTACGGTTGGAGGCAAGAATAAGATATCAATAAGCCTAAAGAGCAAATTAATGTTTGTAATACCCCATGTCCTCATCATTAGAAAGCGGGACTTCAAAAAAAAGATAAGATCTTTAACCAAATTACTACTGGAGATAGACAATATGGCATGTTGCTCCAAGGATCGATCTACCATCAAAGTACATTAGAATCCTTCCCGTTTACTTGGACCTTGTATGACTACAAATGTGCCATCAAGGGTTGAGTAACTGGGAACTGAATGACACATAGTTGTCTACTTCAAGTGGAAAGGACGTACTCTAACCACAAGTATGGTTACTAAAAGCCACGCAAATCCACTAAATATATGTGACAAGATCGATAACCCAAACTAGAATCCAATTTGATTAATTTTCCTTCTTCTTATATTCGATTCCTAATACAAAAATTTGGGTTCCTCGAGTTGAAAGAACATAACCACATAAGTTGGTGTTTGCATAAAGTCCTTGGATTGTAGGGTGGGAGTGATGTTTTATTCCCAATTAAATCTCCACCAACAACAGAGATCACGAGAGAAGCTTTTCCTGTGTAAAGCAAAACTATACCACCGAACATAAAGAAAAAATTGAAAATGACAAGAGAGACTAATACCACACCCTCCATGGTGTATTTAGCTTGAGTTCAATTCACCCACATGTCCTATCCACTCCCCAACATCACCCTCTCTTTCATAATGTCCTTTCCTCTCCACCACCACCCATCACAAAGGTACTCCTACAATTACTAGTCATCCTCTACTTTCAAGCCACAATGGTAAACCCTTGTGAAAGCTAGCGAATCATAAGCTAGAGAGGGAAAGCAAGAGAGATGGAATGGATGCATATATTGCTGTGTGGGTAGTTCACTGAGAACGACTACTTAAATCCATCCCTCATATATAGCAAACACATTAGATCCTTTTTTTGCACCCTTTCTCAGTAGAGAAAGTACAGTCTCCAAGTAAGAACATCCACCCCTCCCCGCCCCCCCAATCAATTTTTCCCTTCCCATCTCATCCCTAGCTAGCTCCCGTTTTTTTTTTTTTTTTTTCCCCCTTGCTTCCTCTCCTAGGACTACAATTCTGGTCCACTTCTGTTTCAGCTTTCAACCCACTATGAAAGACCCATCATGATTACAAATTCCGTGTTTCTTCATTTGTTATGTCTTTGCCATTCTATTGTTTCAGATCTATAAAAGAGTGAGCCTTAGGCAAAAGAAGAAATCAAAAGTGGAGAGGCAAGACATGGGAAGAGGGAAGATTGAGATAAAGAGGATAGAAAACACCACAAACAGGCAGGTGACCTTCTGCAAGAGGAGGAATGGACTTCAAAAGAAGGCATATGAATTGTCTGTGCTTTGCGATGCCGAGGTTTCGCTCATCGTCTTCTCGACCCGTGGCCGGCTCTACGAGTATGCCAGTAACAGGTGACACGTATATGTATAAACTCTCTTAATTCGTTCAAATTTGTAGTCTTAAAGAGTATTTGGCCTCTTCATATGGAGAATACAACATGTATAGATTTCTAGGAATTTTTTTGGGCTTTTCGTTTATATCACTGGTCATTTTGCCTCTGCAAAACAACGGATATATTACTCATTATTATCACCACGAAATTCTTGCTTTGTTTTCTGGATTTTATGTATATGATCTTGGGAATTCCTTGGTAAAGAAGTCTTGGTTTTGACACTAATTAGGATCTGTCTTCTTCTGGTAGATCAAACAGTGAGAAAGATATATAAGCAGTAGTACTGATTCTTCTGGTAGATTTCAAGACATGCTCTTTTACTTCTCCTTTCCTTCTTCTTGCCTTTGTTTTCTTTCCTATATTTGTGGGTAAACATCTTGATTCTTTTCTTTCCTTTTTTTTCTTGTCCTGAGAGCATTGCTTAGTATGGAAGATGGTTAGATCTGTTGAAGCAGTAGCAGATGTGGTAGTAATAGTAAGCATGCCATTCTGATATGTAAGGAAAAAAAAGAAGAATATCTAACTCTCAAATCCTCTTGGATTTCCACTTTACCATTTCTTCTATTTTCATCCCTTGCACTCCCTTTTTATTCCCCTTGTTGCTCTCCCTCCCTCTCCCTCTCTCAATCTCATTTTGTGTGTTCACGTCACCTATCAGGGTGCAAAAGAAAGACTGCTGTTACGGAGCTGTCAGCCTCCCGTTAGTCTAAAACGTGAGACAAAAGTACTTACTGGTCATGCTTTGACACATGTCACTGTTTCTTATTTCTCCTACTAATCCTGGAAGACTCATCCAATCCCATCATACAGAGTCACACTCATACACATGAGAGAGAGAGAGAGAGAGAGAGAGAGAGAGAGAGAGAGAGAGAGAATGAAGGATTAGGGTTTTATTCTTAGGTTTTTAACTCATGTCATCTTTATGTGTCTATGTTTTCTGATAAAATTCTAGTTCATGTCATCTCACTCTTCTGACCAGTATTACTCAACTCAGCTCAACTGTCTACTTCACGTCAGCCATCTTGTCTTTTCTCAAACCTTCTCCTCCTCATCCAAGTTGTTTTCCCAAGTGGTTTTCCTCCCAGATGAAATCAAAAGTGTTACCAATGTTTCATCAACTTTCTCTCTAACAAAACATCTAAGAAACCAACAAACCTATTGTCGTGAGAACGATAGGAATCAAGAGAAAAATGAACACTTCTGGAATCATGAAGGGCAAAGGTGAAACCCTATTCTTTCTGGAGAGAGAGAGAGGGGACAAGAGAAGGACAGGAGAGACTGCGGAACCAATGGGAAATTTGTACTTTGTTTTGCAGCACTGCATGCATGGGGAGTAGACAAAAGAGCATCATTGTGATCTTTGGTTAATAGAGTGATCACCTCCATAACACCCAGGGGGTAAAACAGTGTCCACCAAGGTGGCAAGTGCACAAGAACCCATGTGGAGTAAAAGAGTGCTGGCCAATCATGTGCTGGGATCATGTGCCAGCGTGGCAGAACGAATTCAAGGAACCAATCAGAAGCTCGTGGACAATAAGGTTGGGGAGGGGAAGGATAGCGAAAGGTTGAGAGGTTGCATTGGGAATCGTTGTAGTACAAACGTATACACATGAGTATGTTGTATGGTACTGAAGGAATCAATATACATTAAATGGTGCGGTCATTTAAACTCTCCTGAATAATATGCATGGGAAAGCATTAGATAGGATGGTAGTTAATTAGGCCACATTCATAAATGGAAGTAAAGAATTGTCTTGTTTTCTTTAGATTATTTAAAGTATATATAGGTTGGCCTGCGTTGACCGCATAATTATTAATTATTTATGAAATTATGAACTATAGAAAATTTGATCCCATGAGAGAGAAGAAGGGAAGAACATAATCATCATTCTATATCAATTGATCAGTCTAATTATAAGCAGAAAAGCCTATTGTATATATTTTTTAGATAAGAAATTTGTTCATAAATACATTACAATCTCGAATTTAATTTGTTTAATACATAGAATCACCTACTTGTTAAATACATAAATTTTGCAATGACTACTTCAGTCACTACTTCAGTTAATTATGAGAAAGGCTAGTTAGGATTTAACTTATCATTTATTAAAAATGAATTGATATGATGATGTTTTCAAGGTTTTTTTTTATCTTTCTGCAATTTGATATTTTTTAAACGTTACTGACCTAGATTATTGTGTTATATATATATATATATATATTCTAGCTATTTGATAAACATTCTCTATAAAATAAGAAATTCCTTTTACCCATTTGTTCATCAATGGGAAAATTTTGTTTTTCAATGTAATAAGGTTAATAATAGTTTCAACTTTTCTTAAATGAGATTAATAATGAGTAGAATAGTTGGTGATGCATGTCTTCCCTTTTTTTCTAAGATGAAGGTCACAAGATACAACACAAAGGGGAGAAAGCATTCTTTTCACTTTCAATATAAAATAATATGATCCTTTTGCTGATTTGTTAATCTCCTTAACCATACATAAAAATGAATTAGTGGCCTTGCAAAGAAACTAAATGACTAGAGCAGACGAAGCCGTTAGCATATTAAAACAAAATACTAACAAAGTCCTTACTACACTTTTTCAAAATGGATCCTAGGATTTTTGAACTCTAACATAATATAAATCGTTGTTGACAGTTCATTTGCATTTTGCTGTAGAGGATTATAT
The DNA here is from genome assembly GCA_024699735.1 of Posidonia australis. Lineage (NCBI taxonomy): Eukaryota > Viridiplantae > Streptophyta > Magnoliopsida > Alismatales > Posidoniaceae > Posidonia > Posidonia australis. Next base: position 10,465 of record JAMKQA010007662.1, on the reverse strand, counting down.
ATGCTATTTTCATATATAATTGAATTATTTCTCATATATAATCTTACCTTATTCTCAATTGATTTCAAGCAAGTAGTTAGTAACTTGAGGACTGGAGAAACTGGGAAGAATGGATTGTGAGAGAAATTGACTTCCAAATTTTAGAACATTATTGGGTATTTGATACTCTATTTCTTGCATAGAGTTATAATGAACCAATTAATAGAAAGTGTATTTTAAACATCTTTCATATCTTTGGTTCCAGTCAATTATTATAGGCTCCTCACTTTTATCAACTCCTTTAAGTTATTTGTTGGTTATTTTTGCACATAATGAAATCTCCTAAGATTTATTACTTTTCAAGATAAGTGTGGCAATTGGATAGACTGTTCTTTTATCACATACAATTCTAAATACACTTCTCCCGTTATCATTTATGCCTTAAATTTATCGACCACAGTTTTATCGATTATATCTTTCTTAATATATATATCCAATATTTATGTATAGTATAGATCTCGGTTTATCATCTGTTATGGCTTACCAAGATCTCATGACAAATAAATATATCTTCCTCATTTTATCCACATTCTAACTAAATTTAAATCCTGTGTTCTTTAAATCTCAGATACCTCGACTAATTAATACATGGATCAAATCATTTTGAATCCTGACATAGTAAAAATTATGGCTGCAGTGTCAAAGCTACTATAGAGAGATACAAGAAAACCTGCACGAGTAATTCTGGTGGCGCAAATGCCGAGCCCAGTGCAGAGGTTACCATTCTATAATTATCTTGCAAATTGTAGTTGACTAAATGGAATGATTTTATCAGATCACATCAATTAATTTGTACTATTTCTAGAATATGGCTACTCCTTTTCTTAGAAAAATCACAAAAACTACCCTATATATATACTGTTAGTTTTGAACTTTGATAATTAACTAACTTCATACAAATTATATTCGCGATAAATTTTCATTTTGTTTTCTCGTTCAATATAAATTCTACTTTAACAGAAATAATATCCTATTTCTGACATATTGAATTCTTTATCAACCATAAAAATACCAGTACATACTCTAAGTTTATTTTGATGGATATTCCAAATCCAAAGCCTTAGACATGACCCTCCTTTGTGCTCATTTTTTTTTATGCTTAATTTGAGCTAATGCCAAATACTATGTACAGTAGATTTAAACTAGCTCCACTTCAGCATGTTGCCTTTTATGAATTTCACTTGTTATGAAACATTTATGACGAAGATGACTATCATCTTTAAATTTTTTACAGCTTACAGAACATTTTAAGCAAGATCAATTAAAAATTAAAACTGAATGCAAAAAATGCTACAAGCAAAATAAAAGTGTATATTACTAGCAACGATAATTGCAACAGTGAGACACTATACTATTTTTTTTCTATTGAAACATAGAGGTCTGCTAACTAATAGATTACCATATTCCTGGTGATACACATGAATTGTACTGATCCTCCATTATTAGGAGGAAAAAACAACCCATGTATTAGATTAGCTTCACAATCTGTTTTGTTCTAATCAAAGGATAGTGATATAAAACATTAATATCCATGATGTTTCACTAATAGTGGCCTCCACAAATTATAATAATATTTCTGCCTGCTTTTCTAAACATGTAAAACTAGATTGCCAATTTCGCAGCATTTTTGTTCTAAGTTTTCCTCTCACGTTACTGAACCATGCGCATTCTAGTCACTCTCTTTATTAAGCTAAAAACTTTTTAGGCCTTAACCTGAACAGTAGGAAAAAGAATATTTTAGTATAAGAGAGTTCTTCAATAAATTGAGCTCTGAAAATTTGCACCTTGAATCATTTCGTTGCTTGCTACTGTTTGGCTTCGCTTTGATTTTTTTTTTTCTTTTCCAACCTGGATTCTAAAGCACAGGATTACCAAAAACAAGCATCGAAACTGCGACAGAGTATCGGCCTTTTACAGAATGATATAAGGTAGATAAAATTTTGAATAATGCCCACATTGCAGACCAGTGTATGATATACACACTGGAACCCTAACATTTGGCATTTGTCTATCTAGAGAATATTTGGGCGAACCTTCGGGCCCCATGTCAAATAATGATCTGAGGTCTAGGGAGCAAAAGCTAGAGAAAGCCATTCAAAAAATCAGAAGCAAAAGAGTAAGTTTCCATTTTCCAACCATTATCTGAAACTTTTCCTTTTTAAAAATTGACAGAGATCTCATGTATTATTTGACTGTGACAGTCTGAAATGCTGCATGCTGAAATTGAGAACATGCAGAAAAGGGTGAGAATTAGTGACTAGTGCAGAAGCATATATACTTTTTGATGCTAACTATCATTAATGTGGCACAAGTACTCTCTACTTAACTTTGTAAATTTATCTTTTCTTAAACTTGCAGGAATTTGAACTGAAAAATGCTAACATGTATCTAAAATCTCAGGTTCTCTCTTATCTGTCCAGTTCATTTATAAGTATTTAGCACATAGTCATGCATGCAACTGCATAGTGCAAATATCACTACACTAAAACCATGCCTTGGGGGATTTGCGTTGTCACATCTTCCTGAAATCTGTCGAGTCGATCATATCCTCTTGTTCTACACGTTTGAGCCGTCTACACATATTATTCATTTATATCCCTTTTTTCTGCCTTTTTTTTGTTCAAACAGATTGTAGAGAACGAGCGAGTGCAGCAGCACATGAACATGTTGCCAGGGACAGAATGTGGAACCATGCCTTCGTACGATTCTCGCGGCTTTCTTCAAGTGAATCTAATGGAACCCAATCACCATTATGCTCAGCAGCAGACAGCCCTCCAACTAGGGTGAGGTTTCCAACATCAATTTATTCCCACCTTCTTGAATTAATGTTGATTCCTATTTTTTTAGTAAAACTTGGTGCATTATTTCTGATATAGTTAAACATTGCCTCTTTTTTTTTTGCTTGACTACTTGCCATTGGTTTTGTGTAGATAGGTGCCCGAATGGTTGGTAATAATCAGAAGCATTCAACCGGACATGGAAATTTCAATAGCTTTTAGCACTTTAGAGTTGCTTTGCAGGAGTTTATTTGATAAAACTAAAAAATATGTAACTGAAATTTCCAAGGCATAAACTACTGCCATTTCTCTACTTACATGAACCTAAGACTCATAAAGCTCGTAGCTTTTTTTTTTCTTGTTGAATTCTGTCATTTAACCGTGTTTTCTTGTGTTTTGCACGCTTCTCTTGGAATTTCTATATATATATATGTTGGAAACAAAAGCTGCAACACACACAAAAAAGAAAGGATGGACAAGAAGGCAAAACTCTCTTGCTGGAATAAACCACGAACTACAACAAACTTTTTCTTTTCTGCAACCATAAACCACGAACTACAACAACCTCTCAACCTTTAAATACAAAACAAAAAACCCCCATGCACACACACGAAACCCACGAGAGAAATGGACGTGTACTAGTACCATGTTTCCACTAACACCACATATTCACAACAAACAAGATGACTAATTCAAACCTACATACTCATTCAAACAAAGGGAAAAACTGAAATGGGTGATGTATTTTGCATCACATGTCATCACTCTCCATTGATGCAAAAGCCATCACACCAAGCATGAACCGAGCTTTGGTGAAGTCATTGACGACCTGTTCATTAGTTAGGCAATACTTCGTCTCAATCATACCTGCAGCAACAATATCTCAGATAAAATGATAACGCAACTCAATATGTTTGGTTCTTTCATGAAATACCGGATTCTTAGTTATAGAGATTGATGCCTTGTTGTCACAAAAGACTTCTGTTGCATGTGTTGAAGCTTGCTTCATATCTTCTAACACGATCCTCATCCAAATAGCTTGACATGCGGCTGCCAATGCAGCAACATACTCAGCTTTAGAGGAAGACAAAGCAGTAGTTGCTTGTTTCTTGGAACACTACGATACAACACCCAAATTGAGTTTAAAAACATAACCGCTTGTGCTCTTTCTATCATTGACGTAACCTACTCAATCATTGTCCGTAAAACCAAATAGACTAAAGTTAGGAATTGATTTATATCATATTTCATAATCACTTGCTCCAGAGACATATCAAAGAATCCACTTTGCCGTTCCTAGATGATGCATTGAAGGGCTATGCATAAACCTTGAAACTAAGCTAACAGCAAACATAATGTATGGATGAATATGTGACAAGTACATCGAACTTGCAACTATGCTTCTAAATAATTTTTCATTTGCTTTGACCATTCCATCATTCAAAGACAATTTTTCATATGCATTCATGAGTGTAGAAAATGCCTTGCATTTTTCTATATTGAACCTTCTAAGCAAGTTCAAGGCATACTTTTCTTGTGAAACAAAAATCCCTTCATCATTTTATCTTACTTGGAGACCAAGGAAATAATGTAATAACCCCAGATCACATTTCAATTACCTCAAATCACATTTCAAATTCATGCATCATGCTATCCGTAAACTCTTTGATGAGCAAATCAGATGATGCAACATTACTAATGTCATCGATATAAACACAAACAATAAAGACATTAATACCTTTCACTTTCACATATAAAGTTGGCTTACTTTCACTTCTACAAAAATCATTTTGATGAAGATAATCATCAAGTCTTCCAAACCATGCTTTAGGTGCTTGTTTCAAACCATAAAGTGTCTTTCTCAACTTGTACGCATCTCTCCTTGGCCATTAATGATGAAACCTTGTGACTATTCAACATAAACATCTTCTTCCAAAGCATCATTCAAAAAAGTAGATTTTACATCAAATTGGAAGACCATCCACTTGTTATGAGCAACCGAAGCTAAAAACATTCTAACAGTCTCAAAAAGTGCAATAGGAGAAAAGGTTTCAAAGTAATCTATATCATATTTTTGCAGATATCCTTTGACCACAAGCCTTGCCTTATAATTTTGTATGCTTCCGTCATCATTGTATTTCACCTTGTAGACTCATTTCACACCAATAGCCTTCTTACCAAGTGGCAAATCGATGAGCTCTCATGTGTTGTTCTTCTCTATAGCAGTAATCTCCTCTTGCATTGAGCATACTTCTTCATAATTCATAGATTCTACAGCCATAAGAGCAAAAATACAAGATTCATAAATTCCTTTTAAAGAATGATACTTCCTTGAAGGGATCTTTATGTCATTTGTTGGATCATCATCACTAAGGCCTGAACTGCTAGTGATTGTTGGTGTCAGTCTTGTAGAAGAAGTAGGTGATGAGGAGCTTGGAGAGGACATGATTCTCTCTCTATCATGTGCTACTTGGATTTTTTCTTCTTCGAGAGGTATGTACTCACCTTTTCCTTTCTTCCAATACTATCTACTGTTTTCATAAAAAACAACGTCCCTATAAATAAGAAGTTGTTTGCTTTCAGGATTATATAGACGATAACCCTTTGTCTCATTAGTGTAGCCCATGAAAATGCATTTTTCACTTTTTTTTTTATCTAATTTGCTATGATCATCAGAGTTGATCAATGCATAAGCAATACAACCAAAAATTTTCAAGACACTTACATTTGACTTTCTCTTTTTCTAGATTTCATAGGGTGTCATATTCCTTATTGTTTTGTTGGTGAGGATTAAGGAGATACACTAAAGTTGCAACCACTTTAGCCCAAAAATCATTTGGAAGCTCCTTTTTATGGAGCATGAACCAAGCCATTTTTACAACAATTCTGTTCTTCCTTTCTGTCACTCCATTTTACTCTAGTGTTTTTCTAACAGTGAGTTGTCTTCTTATGCCATCCTGTTTACAAAAAACATACAAACTCATTAGATGAAAGTTCTCAACCTTTGTCAATTCTAAGACTTTTTAGGGGTTGCCCACATTCCTTTTTAACAAAAACCTTGAACTCCTTAAACCTACAATCAAATTCCTCTGCTTTCTAAACAAGAAAAAATGTTCAACTCATATGAGTAAAATCATCAGTGATCAACAAAAAATATCTACTCTTATTCAAGGAAGGTGTTTTCATTGGGCTACATATATCTACATGTACTAACTATAATGGGGTTTTAGCTCTCCATGCCTTTCCTACAAGAAATAACAAACAATGTTGTTTTCCAAGAACACACCCTTCATAAAAAACCTTCAATGCATGCAATGGATGGCAAACCGTACACCATCTGCTTCTGACTTAATAATTTCAATCCTTTAAAATTCAAATGTCCATAATGTAAGTGCCAAGAGGTTGAAATTTCTTTAACATTAGCAACAAAAGCATATTCATCAAGACAAGAGATATCAAGTGGGAACATTTTTTTTCTCAGCCATGTGGACCTTAACAGGAGTAGCATCATACCTTTGATTTTTTATCTCACATAGCCCATCATGAAAGCACTTAGTGTACACACTTTGAATGAGTTGGCCCACACTAAACAAATTATGTGCCAAGCTAGGAATGTAATAGACATCATGAATTAATCTTTCAATACCTAACTTGGTCTTCACTACAATAGTACCTTTGCCTTTAATCTGAACACATTTGTTGTCACCCAACTGGACTTGTAGGTTCACAGAATCATCAATGTCACGAAAATGCTTCTTTCTCCTATCATGTACTTACTACATCCACTATCCAAAAACCAAACATCAACTTTACATGCTTTTGGATTTAAATAAGTAAGAAACAAATTACCTTCCTCTTGTTTTTCTTCTGCAAAATTTGCTTGTTTTTCTTTTCCTCCATAGCATTGCCTTGCTACTTCTACTTATTCAACAATAAGCTTCAATGTGCCCAAACTTGTTGCAATAATAGCATTGCTTGTCCCTATATGACTTCTTTTGATTGTTATTGTCAGTGATCTCTAAAGTACCTCGGCCTCGCCCTCTTCCTTGACCTTGGCTTCAATCTCCTCCTCGTTCACAAAAGCTACCTCGACCACAGTTCTTTCCACGTTCACTGTTCTTGTCTTTGCTAGATATCTCCATCATAGATTGAAATGCAGTCTCGATATTCTTCTCAACAGATATGTTCATCCTCTCTTCATGTGCTATTAAGGAACCCATTAGTTCATTAAAAGAATAAGTAGTAAGGTCCTTTGACTCTTCTATTACAATAACTACATGATCAAACTTACTAGGAAAATTCCTCAACACCTTCTCTACTATTTTTGACAAACTTACCATAAGTTTTCATTTGATTTATGATGGTAGTCACTCTACAAAAAAAGTCTTGGACAAACTCATTCCCTTTCATAAAAAAAGTCTCAAATTCTCTACATAAAGTTTGGAGTGTTACAGTTGTCACCTTATCATCTCCATGAAACTCTTGTCGTAGAGTCAGCCATGCCTCCTTTGATTTTGTGGCATTTGCAATCCATAGAAAGATGGTCTCCATTACTAATTGTTATAGCACCAGCACAACTTTTACATCTTTCCTCTTGAACTCTCTCACTTTACTTGACTTCTCTGCATCAACATATCTATTTTCTACAAGATCCCATAAATCTTGTGAAATGAAAAATGTTTGCATTTTGATGCTCCAGAATTCATAGTTTTCTCCACTGACGATGGGCACCAAGGACGGTAAAAGGTTGAGTGTGCTTGTACCATTCGACATGACAAGAAATAGTGGTTTCACCTCTACCACATCTTAGCTTCAACAAATACCTTCACCATAGCACTGCCCAACATGATCGGAACCTTGCTCTAGAACCACTTTTGTTGGAAACAAAAGCTACAACACACACACATACAAAAGAAAAGATGGATAAGAAGGCAAAACTCTCTTATTGGAACAAACCAAGAACTACAACAAACCTTTTTTCTTTATTGTGCCCACTACACTCTCATACATCACCTTTAAATACAAAACAAATTAACACTCCCACGCACATTGACGAAACCCACGAGAGAAATGGACGTGTACCAGTACCACATCTTCACTAGCACCACATCTTCACAACAAACAAAAGACCTGTTCAAACCTACAGAGTCATTCAAACGAAGAGAATACCAACAGAAATGGGTGACATGTTTTGCATCACACGTCATCAATATAGCCCTTCAACATTTCTTGCCTTGGCGCTTAAATATGCATAGAAATTCTTCACAATTCTTTCATTCACAATCTGAAACATCATTGTGATCTGTTGAGACTTCTGAATCGAAATAACCAAGAAGTGCCCATTTAACATTCTAGGCTCAATTCCATATATGATTCTTTTTTTTTTGTAAACGGTAATTAATATATATTACACTCAAACACTTGATTATGAGAAACCACTACCAAGTGATGTAATATATATGATGTTCATGAGAGTCGAACACCCGACCTCTCGTACAACCACAAAGAGACTTCACCACTAAACCAAGTGGCTGCAGACTTCCATATATGATTGTTAATCAAGCAAAAATTGACACGTTACGTTCAATCTTGTGATAAATTTTTCCTAGTAATATTGTAACATCTGGGCCTGATTATCCATTTTCATTATAAACCATGTAATTATTTGCATATTGTGTTTAATAGTTTATTAATGGGTAATCTGTTGTTTCTTGGTTGTGTGAGGTTGTGGTTGGCTTTCTGTGCATCTGCCTGTGATTTGGGACCCATGTGGAGTCCGGTTGGAGGATGCACAGCTGTCTCGGTTTGCGTGTCGTTCTTTCCTTTTTCTTTTCTTCCTCTTTCTCCTTCTTTTCTCTCACGAGCCACGCCCTTCCACCCATTTCTCGTCTTCTTCTTCTCTCTTCTTCCACCCGTGCCACCAGCGACGGAACGGTGGCGGAAATAAGAGAGGGAGGTAGGAGTGGGCAGAGCAGAGGAAGTATGCGGCGAGAAAGGAAAGGAAGAGAAGAAAGGAAGTTGAGGCGCGCGAGTTGGGAGGAGGTGGTGAGCCGTCCGTGCGTTCCGCTGGAGCTTGTGGAGGCTTGCCGGAGTGTGGTAAGGGTCGCCTGAGGCCTGAGTCAGGTACGCGATCCCTTCTCCTCTTTCCGTTTAACATTGGTTAACAGTAGGTTAAATGCATGAAAAATCGTAATAAATGCATGGAAATTGTAAAAAAATCATAATATGATTAGAGATGAGTTCTATGATGTGTTTGTATAAGGATCATGCTAGATTGTGTGGATTTTGAGAGTTTTGTGGAGTTTTTGCCTTAAATGTTTATTTCTGAGCATGATTCTCTTGCGAATTTATATCTTCTTATGTGGTAGATGAAATCTTGAATGGTTTGAGGAGTTTTGAAGTAGACTTGGAGGTCTACAACCCATGTTTTATTGGTAATTTATGGTGTTTGTTTGGGGGGTCCGATCCTTACTCCACTTGGGGGAGGAAAGGAAGATGGTGGCCTGGGGAGTTTTCTGCAACAGCAGAAAATGGTATGCCAAATTGGATTCGGCATACCAAATTACTCCCAGGCAGTACCCCGCGTTAGGGCCTCGGACGACCGGAGGAAATCGGTCGACCGTTTCCCCTGTGTCTGAGAAATCTGACAGGGATTCGGTATACCGAATCAGGGGATTTTGGCATACCGAAATGGGAAAACGGTATGTCGTTTTTGCCCTGACCTTTTAAAGGTTTTAATGTGGTTTTTATGATGTTAAGTGGTTGTTTTGGCATGATGGATTTATGTGATTGGTGTTTGCCCCGTGTAATGACATGGAGGCATGTGGAACCCCAAACAATGGATTTGGGTGTGGTTTTGGGTTTTGACCCTACAAAAGAATGAAATGGAAAATGGGTTTTGGAAAATTGGAAAGAGTTTTGGAACACCAATAATGTGTTATGAAAAGACTGTGGTTCCGAGCTTTGAGCCGGTGTAGGCTGAGCCTAGGCCTTTGAGCCTAGTTGTTCGGGTCACCGAGCTCCTCGTAGCAGTTTAGGCTGAGCCTAGGCCTTTGAGCCTAGTTGTTCGGGTCACTACCGGTGTAGGCTGAGCCTGGGTAGTTGTACCTAGTTGTTCGGGTCACCGAGCTCGAAGCGGTGTAGGCTGAGCTTGGGTCATTGGACCTAGTTGTTTGGGTCACCGACTGGGGCGTCTTCAGAGGCGTATCTCCGTGCTCCTGTGAGGATCAGGAAAGTGAGGCTTGTTGGCCGGGGCGGTGACATCCCGCACGGGGAATCTCATCATGGCAGTGCAGGATGGTTGGGGAAGGATGTCCTCACCTACTGCTTGTGTGCCGGGTTACCCCTGATCAAGGTTACAACAGTAATGAAAGTGGAAATGATAAGAAAGAGAAATGTGTGTGGTTAGGATTGGACTTGTGAAATGGTCCTAGAATCCTGAAAAGAAATGATGATGTTTTAACCAGTTGCCAGCCAGTGTTTATGATTTGGTTTTCTCGGCCTGGTAGGGTATTATAGGAGATTCATTTAGGATTTCTCCAAGATTGCTGCACCATTGACCAGACTGACCAGGAAGGAAGTGCACTTTGCCTAGGATTGGCAGTGCGAGGAGAGCTTCAATGAGTTGAAGGCTCGTTTGGTATCGGCCC